>JAVJIF010010780.1:0-165320 GCA_038442645.1 Agave tequilana
ACTGCTGCCAGCTCTAAGTCATGAGTTGGGTTAATTTCTCTCATGTGGTTTCAATTGCCTGGATGATAAGCTATGACATGCTCATGTTGCATAATACACACTCCAGGCCTTTTCCGGATGCATCACTGTATATAACCATTCCTCCTCTTCCTGAGGGAGTCCTCAAGACTGGAGCTGTAATGAGTCTTTTCTTTAATGTTCAAATGCTGCAGTACACTCCTCTGTCCAAATATACTTTTCCCCTTTTCGGGTGAGCTTTGTTAACGGGGCTGCGATCTTAGAGAAATCTCGGACCAAACGCCGGTAATATCCAGCTAATCCAATAAAACTCTTAATTTCTGTTACTGTCTTGGAATTGGCCAGTCCTTCACTGCCTGGATTTTGCTGGGGTCAACTGAAATCCCTTCTTCTGAAATCATATGTCCAAGGAAAGCTATACAGTCTAACCAGAAGTCACACACTGCTCCGCTTAGCATGAAGTTGAAGTTGTTCCTGCTGGAGAGTCTGCAATACTACCTCAAGTGTCAGCATGCTCCCCCTTGTCATTCTTGGAATAGATCAAGATGTCATCTATAAATACAACTACAAAATGATCCAAATATGACGAAAACACTCTGTTCATCAAATCCATAAAGACTGCAGGGGCGTTGGTAACTCCGAAGGGCATGACTAGAAACTCATAAGGGCCATAACGAGTCCTGAATGTGTGTCTTTGGAATATCTTCTTTCTTTACTTTTAGCTGATGATAACCCGATTGATTGTAAATCTAATTTAGAAAGACTCGGCTCCATGAAGTTGATCAAAAAGATCATCAATTCTTGGTAAGGGATACTTATTTCTGATGGTAACTTGTTAATTCTCTATAGTATATGCATAACCGTTTACCACATCCTTTTTGTTTGCTAATAGTACAGGAGCTCCCCATGGTGAAGTACTCAGCCTAATTAACCCTTATCAGAATATTCTTGCAGCTGTTTCTTTAGAATCTCTAACTCAGTGGGTGCCATTCTGTACGGAGCTTTGGATATTGGAAATGTGCCTGGAATGGTATCAATGGAGAAACTCAACCATTCTGTCAGGTGGGAGTCCTGAGATTTCAGCAAACACTTCTGGGAATCATCCCAAACTTGTACTCCCTTCTTCTGAATCTCGGTTAGTAGTCATCTGAGTTTTTCTCTTGGCAGACTTAAGTTCCCCGTCAAATTGAAAATCAGGCTGAAGTGGAATTCTGAAATAATTTTCTTATTCCGACAATCAATAACCGCATAGTATTTGCTGAGCCAGGTCATGCCTAAGATTACATCGTACCCTTTGGTGTCTAGTACGAGCATATCTATGGCCAATATTTTGTTACATATTTCTACAGGGCAATTGATACAATTTTAGAGGAGATGACTACCATTCCCTGTGCTAATCTCCCATGGTGGTCTAAAGACTTAACAGGTATACAATGCAAGGCAATGAAATGATCTGATATGTAACAATGAGAAGCACCCGAATCAAAGAGGGCTAGAATAGGTTTTGAGTGTACCCTAATCTTACCTGTTACACCTCTTCAGAAGTCTCAGCCTCTTCCGCTGTCAAGTTGTAGGCTTGTCCCCTTCCGCGACCTGCTGCAGTCCTAACTCCCCTTTGGACTGGGCGGATAACTTGCTATTGGGGAGGGGGAAGGGCCCTCCTAGCCATGGTCCCTGGTTCCTCTGTCCATTTGGTAGTGGAGGTGCTGGCAAGGCTTGGTTCACTATTCCTGTCCTTTTATGGGGACAGCCTTCTATTGTATGGTTACTGGAACCACATACCAGGCATAATCCATTTGCCCTACGGCAATTTGTTGAGAGTGACCTGGTTTCTGGTAATAATTACAAAAAGGAGATGGTTGGGTTATCTGAAAGGGGGCTGGTCGAAATGTCGTTCTCATTGTCGGAACTTTTGCAGCTCTGAATGGACCTCCTCTCCCCATTTGTGGAAGTGGCCTCTTCATGGCCTGGTTCCTTATCAGGTTAAATTTCTTTTTCTCCAGTCCCCGCTCCACCTCCCGAGCTATAGTGAGGACCTGGGAATATATTTTCAGTTGTTGGGGAATAAGAAGACTTGAATATCCATTTGTAAGCCCTGTTGGAATCTACTTGCCCGCTTCTCTTCGTCGGTCACCATATATGAAGCAAAGCGGCTAAGCCTAAGAACTCAGCGGCATACTCATCCACAGACCGGTTCCATTGCTGAAGTCGGATGAACTGTTCTTCCATCTCTTTCTGAGCGTGGCAGGGAAGAATCTATTATAAAAGCTCTTAGAAAACTGGTCCCAAGTGATGGGTTTCTCCAGTCTTGCCTCTTCAGCTAGCCACCAGGTCCTGGCCACATCTTTTAGTTGAATCTTGGCAACCTCTACCTGATTTCTTTTGGGACCCGGGCTGCATTCAAAAGATCTGTGGTGTCAATCAGCCATTGTTCGGCATCTAGTGGTCTCTCTCCTCCTGAGAATATTGTCGGCTGCAACCGCCTGAAGTCTGATACATTTCCCGGCCTTTGTTCCTTAGGAGTTGTTAATCCTTGCCGAAGGAGGTTCTGTCTGCTGTTGTTGATTTTCCATCATGTTCTAGATAACCCTCAGAATATCAGCATTTTCTCTCGTGGGTCCATTGGTAGTGGCCGGATGATTGTCGGAACTGTTACGACCCGTCCTTCTATCCATCTTTATGTTGGTAAAAAGATGACTGGAAAATGGACAGATAGAAAGATTTTAGGACATAAGGAAAGGAGTCAAGAAGGAATAGATAACTTTGTACAGATAACTTTGTACATTGTAGTTGGATTGTATAACTGAGACTCATGCATAGCAATTGCAAATTAATATCCCATTAATTTGCTGCTTGATGTACTGTAGGTGTGAGAACTTAGGCTCTGATACCAACCTGTAACGCCCGATCCCGAGGGAACGGAGACATTACTGCGACGTATATACGCAGGTCATAAGTACCCTTACGTATTTACACTGAGCATCAATACAGGCAAGAATCACAGTACCAAATACGTAGTATTTATACACATGCCAACTTAAGGAGTACAATTTACAAAGTTCTCACAGAGTGTGATATACTATTCCATGTATCGTATATCACAGCCAGGTACAAAAACTAAAATTTTCAATATGAATACAAGATGCTCACGAGCTGAAGGAAAGTCCCGCAAGCTGGAAGGAAGAGTCGGGTACAAAAGGAACCAAGATTAGTCAGCCTGCTCTGAGAAGAAAACTTGATCTTCGGTGGAGGGCTCCACTTCAATCCAAGCTTCAGAATCTGAACATATAAATTCAAGGGAGTCAGAACCTCCCAACAACTGTTCAGGTTACAGCCAAGTGGCATAAGAGATAAGTGTATGAGAAAGCATGTAAAGGAGGTACAACGTAAATAGAAAAAACCCGAATATATCGACAAACTCGGTAAAGCACACAATGAATCCATAGTTGGCATCTTTTAATATTATTATTACTCGTCTTACCCTGATGTCTAGATATGTGGACTAGCGTCCCAGCACACATATATCCACATCTGAGTAAAGCAAGGTTGTTATTGGAAACCAGCGGGGGGTATCAACGAATAATGTTTACAGTGGGTCCCGTGCATACCCGGGACCACGGCCGAGGATGTTCCGTTGCTTGGTGACGGAACCTACCGCAAGGCGATTCAGGAGGATCTTATGGATGCCCTTATCAAGATGGTACCAGGAAGGAGGGAGCCAGCTCTCCCCTCGGTCCCCTGGAGGCTCACAGGTCAGACCGGAAGTTTTAGTTGCACAACATGCCTAATACCACTGTAAACATGAACATGTATTGATAGCCGCGAGTTTCCCCCGACCCGATGCAAGTTGTTCCTTTTATGATTTATTATGTATTTATCAGATTCCGGGAATGAGCAGAACAAGTCAGGAATACATGTATCTCAGGAGTACAGTATGTACTATAATATATTAGTAGAAATCAAGATGTCAGGTCATCATTCCCGTGGTCGTGATAATTATAAGAGTCAAGTGTATCATGCGGGTGTCAAGTGATAGCATGACAAGAGGGTGATATTCGTCAAGTGACAAGTCATGTAGTAACAAGGGGCAATTATCAGGTAGTAGTATGTCGGGTGGTAACATGTCGGTTGACAAGTGATACAACCAAGTGGAGCTGAGTATGCTGGAGGCACAGGTAGCGAACAGAGTTTAGACACTAATACGCTTGGCGAGGTTACAGGGACGACTCGTTTTAGAATACGAGTGGAAAGTCCGGTAGCAACTTGCCTGGACGGATTTAGTGAATAAAAGCGCTGAGCGCTAAGTATGCTAACCAGATGGAGCTGAGAAACCTGACGGTCCCAATCACCTCTCTTTCAAGATAGTGAGAGACCGGAGGTTAAACTGAGAAACCTGACGGTCCCAATCACCTCTCTTTAAAGATAGTGAGAGACCGGAGGCTGAATGGTCGCACGAGTTGTTCTATCCTGTTACAAGCATACAGTATATCAGTCCGGGACATATCAACAGATTACAACACACACACCTGTACAACCACATCGCACTGCTACCAAGGACAACATAATAATGATTTTAATACAAGTCTATTTTCTGGCGAGAAAAATCACTCGCCTAAAACGCCACTTTTCAAGCTTTGCGCGTCCGATTCCCCGGGAAAGGAAAATACCAAGCGAACAAAGGAAAGGGGGCTTGGCCTTTTGGGTGGCCGCCGGCCCTAGGTGGTGCGCCACCCTTGGTGGTGGCCTAGGGAGTGGCCGGCCCCAAGGAGAGGGAGGAGGAGAGGAAAGGAAAGGTGATTTGTTAGTGGTGGTGGTATTTGGTAAAGAAGATGGATTTGGTGGAGTAATAAAGAAAGTGAAGGAAGTAGTGGAGATGAAGGTGGTGTTGTGATGGTGAACTTGATGGTGGAAGTGAAGATGGTGGTGAAATTAGTAGGGATGATGGTGATGAAGAAGGTTATAAAAGATGGTGGTGGTGTCGTGTAGTGTTGTCGCTGTAATCGTCACCGGAATGATTACCGGAATAATCGTAAATGATTACCGGAATAATCACGGAGATGTTACCGACGAAGAAGAGCTCGGCCCTAATCCAATGGAGGTGGCCGGCCCTTAGGGAAGATGATGGAGTGGTGATTTGTGGAAGAGTTTTGTTGTAGTGGTAGTTTTGGAAAAAGTAAAGGAGAAGGTGGAGACTTTGGTGGAGTTGTTGAAGTTGTGGTGGTTTGAATGGATGGATGGAGGAGGAAGAAGATGAAGGTAGAGAGTTAGAGAAGTTGTAGTAGTTGTGGTTGTGGTGGAGATGAAGGAGGAGTTGGTGGTGGTTAAGGTGTTGGTGAAGAGAAAAATGAAGTGAAATGAAGAAGGAAAGGTTTATATAGGAATTGGATTTGTGAAGGTGATGTAAATAAATATTTAGAGAGGGGGTTTTTTGAAAAAAAGGAGAGGTGAGGTGTCTCTTGGCCGGCCATGGTGATGGGAGAGGGATTTGAGTGGTTTGGGATATTTTGGAGAAGATATTTTTGGTGGAAGGAGAAGATATTTTTGGTGAAAAGTTGTAGAAACTATTGGAAGAATGGAGAATTTGGTGGAAGGAAAAGGAAAGAAAGAAAAAGGAAAAAGAAAGGAAAATGAAAAAAAAAAGATATTCTCTTGGAAGAAAAAGTGAAAATAATTAGAGTGGCGGATTCCCGGGATTCGGTTGCGGAAAACTTTCGGAAAAATACCGAAATCGTCCGAAAATCAAGTATCTCGGACGACCCGCAAAAATTCTCAAAAATCAAGAATATTATTTTAAGAATCATGGTAAAATTCGTTTCAAGAAATTATTTATAATTTTAAATTAAAAATCTTAAAATCGGCCGCCAATATCGGTCGACGCCAAATCCGGCAGAAATTTGTCAAATTTTAAAAATTCCCAAAAAAGGAATTAAGATAGTAAATATTATTCTAAGTAGATATGTGAAAGCGGTTTCTCAAAATTTGACCCCAGTTGTAAATTAAAAATTCAGGAATAAACCAGCGGTACTGATTAATCCCGATTTTAGGGTATAAAAAAAATAATTCAGAAAAAATCTGAAAAATCATGAAAAATCTAGAATATTGGGAAATAGTTTTTGAAACTAAAATTGACCCAATTGGATTACCAGAGAGATGAAATAATGTAGTACTTCCATTGTACGAGAAATAAATAAGAGAAATAATAAATAAAAAATAACAAAACAAAGTGTTAACAAACCAGGATACGCATCTGAGTACGTATTCTGAGGATGGGATGTTACAACTATTTTTGACGTAAGTAAAGGACATTAAAAATTATTTTTTTAAACAATTTCGCGTCGAATTTTCGACAAAAATAATAAATATTGTGTCAAACTTTTGATGCAATTATAAAATTACTTTAAAAAATTGCATCGAATTTTGACGCAATTTTTCCATTTGCGTCGGAAATTTTAGACGCAAAAATTCGATGCAAAACAGAAATTTTTGACGCAAAATGTATATTTTCGACGCAAATTTTTAACGCAATTTGACAGACTTTCTAGTAGTGACCCTTATGCTTGGCTGGCGCTTCAAAGAAGGCTCCTTGCGCGTCACTGGTCTTTTTATGCACCATGAGGGCTGACTTTACTAGTGCATGCAATGATGTCAAAACATTTATTGCAGACAAAGGGTCACTATCTATGTCAGTACTATTATCTGATGGTATAAAATCAGAATTTAACGCAGAAAGGTAAGCCAAATCTAAATTCTCATTGATAAACCACTCGCCTTCAATATTAGCGGTGTTATTAAAATGAGCTTATCAAAACTCATTACATGAGGATTTAGTTCTCAAAGACATTCTTCTTCTGGTTCTGGCTCAGTATCAGCTTCGCTGCTAGAGTCAGGGTCTTCTGGATGGGGATTCTCATCAGTTTTATGAGAATCTTAGTAGAGGAGGAAATCAGTGACGTAATTCTCCACCAGTTGAACGGATGCTTCTCATTAATCAATGTTCTTACTTTGTCATCTTCATCGACGTATTTCATAACTTGATGAAGGGTGGATGGGACGATGGAGTTGTGGTGAATCCACGGTCACCCCAGCAGCAAATTATAAAACATGTCAGCATTGATGACATAACATGTCACCTCAGATCTCAGGTCCCAAATTTGGCATCTGAGTTTGATCTTTCTCATCGGGTACGTATCATTGGCGTTGAAGCCATAGATTATACTTTGGGTGGCGCTCAGCCGATAAGTGGGGATCCTCAAGTGCTGCATGACCCTGCGGGGCATGATACTCAACGAGGATCCTGAATCAATCTGAATGCGGCTCACTTCAGATGATCTAATATATCATGTATAGTACAAGGGTCTATCATGTTTCCCTTTGACCTGCATATCGTCAGGATGCTATGCATGGGAAATGTTCGAAGCTATGGAGGCAGTATCCTTCATCCTCCTGTTCAAGTCTAGTCCATATTTTGGCGATGAAAGCCTATGAATCGTTTAGGACTTGTCTGAGAGCTTCTCTTGTTGACTTTGAAAGTCGCAGGAGTTCATAGAGAGTGATTATGGCTGAGATGTTGGCCAATTGAGCCAAAATGTCAAAGCGATAAGGTGTTGATGATCCTTCTACCTTGTCTTTCAGAAGAGCATTAGCGTACCGAAGCTCTTTTGCTTCTCTACGGATTATTTCATGGGTTGCTTTGCTGGTTCTTTGGCCAGCTTGGATAAGCTAGTCACACCTTCATCGTACTTCTTCAAGTACTATTGGCCAGACCGAGTCCCTGCCATAAGCGGAGTATCTTGCCTTGCAGCGAGGACAATTCTGTCTTCTTCAGAATCTGTAAGAGAAGCGACATCGGTCTCTGCTTCTTTGGAGGACGCGCACACCACATTGCAAGAAGAGGTTCTTGCTTTACCTTTGGACTTCTTGTTGTTACAGTAGTCCACTATTGGCTCTAGATGAGATCAGGATGGACCTACGTAATCTCTCCTAAAGGAGTGGGGACAGGGACGAGACCCTTTTCCTCCTGTTGGTGTGGATCAACATTGATCACTCTCAGCTCCCCTTCCAGGATAGGAACCACTCCATTTTGCGCTGGTGAGAAACCCAGCCAAATTGAAGGGATGTCATTGTTGTCATATTGATCGTCACCTTCTTCTACCTGGAAGGAGTCTGAGCACTTCTGCATCAATCAGAGCCTGGAGTACGTCTTTGAAGATATAGCAGCTTTTGGTGGGAATATAGCAGTTTTGGTAGGGTGTTCAAACATTCTGTGATATAAATAGTAGTTGGGATCGTCTGTCTTCCCCACATCTTCAGGATGCCTTGCCTCTGAAAGCTTAAGCGGTTATTCTTCTGTCTGATTCAGATGAGAGAGAGAGAGAGAGAGAGAGAGAGAGAGAGAGAGAGAGAGAGAGAGAGAGAGAGAGGGACAACATGCTTATCCTTGAATGAGTATTTCTTGTTGGCACGTGCTTGATTCGACGAATTACCCCCTTTAGCTGGCTGGAGCTTGGCAGATGAAGTAGTCTCTGCCACCAAAGTATCTTTCTTTTTTGATTGAAAAGATTGCTCCAGCGTACTCCTCGTTGACTTGTCTGGCCTAGGCTTACTTTCTTTTCTTCAGCTTTGAACGTTACGACGATTTCCTCTGCCTGGTCGCCTTGCAAGATGAGTTGCTTTCAGGTGCGACATTCAGTCACTCCTATCTGAGTGAGGAGTGTGATTTGCAGATTATGGTAACATATCTCCACTAGTGGAGACTGGGTCATGCCTCTAGGACATCAGAGTGTCATGCTCCAGAGTGTCATGCTCCAGAATGTCTCGACAAATGTCTTAATAGATTCTCCTTTCTTCTGCTTCGTAGCAAGGAGAGTTGCGAATGGGATTTCTGTATCGTCTTCAAAGAAATGAGCCAGAAACAACATCTCGAGGTCGGCCCATGTCTTGATAAAGCCAACAAGAAGCTTCATGAACCATTCAAAGTGTAACACCCCGCTCCCGGAATACGTACTTAGTTGCGTATTCAGATTTTTGATCGTATTTTTTATTAACTTCCTGTATTTGTTTTGTTTTATGAATAATTTATGTGATCGTTTCGTCTTGGATCTGGACTCGTGGACTCAGAATCGGCCCTAATCTGAACCAAAGACCCGATCCTAGTGTATTGCTCGATTTGGTGTTTTCAATAACCAGATTTTATCGATTTCAGTTTCAAACATCATTTTTCAATATTTTAGATTTTCTATAATTTTCTGAAATTTTCCTGAATTAAGTTGTAAATCTTCAAAACCGGTGTCGACCAGTATCGCTGATCGATTCCCAGATTTTTAATTTACAAATGGAGTTGAATTTCTAGAAATAGCTTTTCACATTATTCTTAAAATCACATTTTCTATCTAAATACTTTTTCTGAGAATTTTCTAAATTTATCAAAATTCCACCGGGTTTGGTGTCGGCCAGTATCGCTGGTTGATTCCATGATTTTTAGTTTACAATCAGAATTAAATTTCTAAATTCTACTTTCACATTGCTTCTTAGAACCATGTTTTCTTCTTTAATGCATTTTCTGAGATTTTTTAGAATTTATCAAAATCCGACCACCTAGTGTAGACTAGTATCGACGGTTGACTTCAGAATTTTTATTTTAAAAATTGGATTGAATCTCTGAAAATCAATTTTGTCAAACATCTTAAAATAATATTTATTATTTTGAGAATTTTTAAAAACCTTTCGAGTTATTTCATTTTTCGGGTTTTTCCGGAGTTTTCGGTATTTTCTCAGATACCGAAATTTTATCCTGATATTTTACTTTTCTCTTTTTTCATATTCTCTCTCCTTCCCAGATGCGAGGCTCACTAAATATCGATTCGATCTTTAATGTAGAGATTCTCTCTATTCTGCATTTAATGTTAATGTCCTTCAAAATCAACTCTGATCAAGTCATTATGACTTTTGTCTCTCCTGTCAAACGCGACTCTCGCGTTTTCCGCTGGACGCAGGTCTCATCCCCGTGTCTGGGCAATTGGCAGACGCGGGTCTTATTTCTTTGAACTCAATGGCAATCTTGTAATAATCAAACTCATTATACACACACACACACACACCCCTTTCTTTTTCTCTCTCTTTCATTATTTTCCTTCTTCTTCCCACCAACAGCAAATGAATTGCAGCTCCAAAGCCAGCCGTCGTGCCCTCCTTGGCCGGCCACCATCTCCGCCACCAACTTCTCCACCATTCTCTCCTCCATTTCCTCCTCCATTCCAACAACACCACCACCACCACACCACCTTTCTTCTCTCTTTTCCACCAAGAAACCCACTTCCACCACCATTTTCATCACCACCTACACCACCTTGGTCACCATCAATCACGTCATCTTCTTCTCCTCATCGTGCTCTTTCTAACGAACCTATCTATCGCTCCCTGAAACACCTTTTTCAAAACTTCAAATCTTTTTTTCAACTAGACTCGCACCCCACAAAGGCTTGGGCTTGGGGCTTTGGCCGACCATCTCCGGCCACCTCCGGCCACCGCCGACGACCACCGGCCAGGCCATGGCCGGCCATCCCCCCCTTTTCCCTTTCTTTCTTTTCTTCCTTTCTTTTCCTTCTTTCCTTCTTTCTTTCTTCCTTCTTTCTTCATTTCCTTCTTTCTTTCTTTCCTTTTCTTCCCTGCGTCTCTCTCAATTCCTCCTTCCCTGTGTTTCTTTCTCTCTCTCACTTTCTATGGTCCTCTTACTCACTCTCTTTTCCTGGACACTCTCTCTCCCTCTCTCTCTACTGACCTGTCTCTCTCTCACTCTATTGCTAGACGCGAAGCTTGATCAGGGGAAAACCATGCACAAAATATGTCATTTTGAAATCAAGAGTTAAAGTGTGTGTGGTTTTGCTTCCTCGATATTTTCGTTATATTATAGAGACGAAACTGGTCGAATCCATAGGGACGGGAAGTGATAGAAGCTTACACGGTATGTTCACGTGTATGTTAAGTGTTCTTCAATGTTTAAAGAATGAAAAGAAAAGAAAATAAAGAATGAAAAGAGAAGTACGGTGAAACACAAAGAAGTGAGAAACATAGAAAAGAATATATTTGTGGATTTTGTTTGTATTTCTAAAAGAAAGTAATAAAGAAAGAAAACCCATGGCTACTACTACTAATGACTCCACTAACCATGCTAAGCTCTTAGTGATAGTTGCCTCACATGTATCCTTGACCATCACTAGTCCTTGGTTCAAGAGTGTTTCAAAGCATGACCCATACGGTAACTTTCACATCCAAACTCATCACAACAAGTGAAAGCTTCATTTAAACCATCAATACTAAACAAGAGTAAGCATGGAGTAAAGTAATGTTAGCTTGCTAGATAGTTAGAGTGTTAGATCCATCATCATGAGCCATCAATGGCTCTTGCAAGAGCAAGACCAAGTAGAGGCTATTAGAGTTATGTGAATTATCAAGTAAGAAGTTAGTAAGTTAGTGGTTAGTAGTTAGTTTCTATGAGAGAAAATTAGCTAAATATATAAAAGGAGTTAGAGAGAAGAAAAACAAAGAGAGGTAAATAGAGAACCTTTCATAACTTGTCACCTTCTATTACAAGTACTCTTACTTTTCACCCATGTATCACTCTCTCTCCTATTACAAGATCTAAAACAAATAAAAAATACAAAGAAGAAGAAGAAGAAGAACTAATCTAAACTATCCTAACTACAACATAGAGAAGAAAACTACACTACTCTCTGTATATCTCCTCTTCAGAACCCCAGGGGGTATTTATAGGCACCAGGGGAAAGAGGGCCAGGGGGACAACCGCTGGCCCAAAGTAGGGGCGCGGCTGCGCCCGTATGGCCGCGAAAACACGGCCAAAGCCGCTTTTACGCGGCTATACCAGAGCGGCGCACGCAGCGCCGCCTGCTGCGCGCCGCTCGTTTGTCCCCCTGTCGCCTGCATATTCCGGTTTCTAGTTTTGGGCCTCTGGTTTTGATGAAACTGCTCTCCAAAATCAATGGTTATATTATAGGCATTTAATCACCCATTAAATGGTGATTTAGGGTCTCTTCTTCATTGCACACCATGGACCTAGAAACATAAAAGAAAGGTATTATTAGCAGAATTTACTATTAAATAAATGTGAAGATGTGAAATGAAATATGCACTTTTAGAGACTAATCAAAGCTCCCCCCACGTCTAAGCAGCTCTTTAACGCGGCCCTCGCGTTCTTGTGTTAACGCGACGCGGAGCTCAAGCCCGCATCTGCGTTCTTCTCGTATCCTTACTTAAACGCGGGTTTCGAACCCCGCGTTTGTGACCTCTACACGACGCAACCCCTGCGTCTGCAGCTCCCACGTCTTCATTCTCTCTCCTTATGTTTCATTCTCTCTCCTTTATATTATAATATTTATTATATTGAGCGCGTTACGTGTTGGTTACCTGAATTCTGGAGATCGGGGATTTAATAGTGTTTTCTGAAGATTGAGGCGAGTGTTCTCGCTTTCCCTTTTGGACTTTCCCGTATCATCCGGTTGACTTGCATTGTATTATATATTTGTATCTGTATTTACGTTTTGTATTGAAATGTTCTCCTGTATTTGTAAGAGGCTGAGGGCCAGAGTATTGCATATGTATATACCTGTGATGATACTTGTGGAACTAACACCTTCTGCAGATACCCTTGCCTTCGGGTCTAACTTCCAGGTACGACCTCTGAGGTTTTTAAAGTCCTCTGAACTTTCTCTGTGCTACGCCTAGTTGGCGGACCTAGCGTCAATACTCTACCACTTACTCCGTTCTAGCGTAGTTACCCCATGAGCATGGCTTTCCCATGAGCGGGAATATGGCGTTCATACGTTTGCTGTGACACGTGTGTCTCGCTACGCTGCGAGCGTTAACCTCACCGAGCGTGATAGAATTTAGTATTGTACATTAGGTTCGCTCCATCCCTGCTTGGATGTTCGCTGCTTGCTGAATTACCTACCTTCCAGTTTATCGATTCTTCTATTAATGGTCGTGAAGAGTTTGAAATCTTACTTATACTGTTATTCCTGAAAATGCATGATTTTTTGGTATTTGTGCTGATCACCTAAATCAATATTGATTTTCCTGTATCGCCTAGCATGCTTTCGTTTAACATGCTTACATGTACCATGCTATCACTTATCACTTGCTTAATATCACATTCAAGTCATATATCATCTGACACATGATATACTACTATTTGATACTTGCTCCCTGTTGTGACATGACTTATTACCTGCCATCTATCATTTTAACACTTGACCTGTGATTATCACATTTATGGGAATCCTGCTGTGTTATCTTGTATTATATATTATATATAGTGACCTGTTATCCTGTGTTATATACAGTAACTGTTATCCTGTATTATATACAGTGAGCTGTACTGCTGTTACACATGTACTCCTAAATTCCTAATCATGTCCTGCTCCTGCTATTCCGTAAATTAATAATTACATAATAAATTATAAGAAGACAACTTGCACACGGTTGGGGGGAACTAATGGGTCCTAAATGGTCATATTTATGGTGGTCTTATCGAGTCATGCGTGGCCAAATGCTTGAGGGATCACTTGGCGGCCACCAGGGATTCTGTGGGGTGTGCTGACACCCCTACTCCTATTTATTCCTGCCGAGTATACACACACCCTAGGCCTATTTCTATGAGAGTTGCGATACTCTATTCCTGTTCGGGCATACAATAAGTCCCGGTACCTAGCGGTACATTCTGACTCAGCACCAGATATTCCTGGACCGTTGTCCCGGGCATGTACGGGGCCTATCCTAAACATGATTTGTCGAATTTCATCAGTTTTCAAATAACTTGCTTTATAAGTTGTAAGTGAAAGTATGTGAAATGGGACGCATACTAAAGCCTACAACTTAGACGGCCCCAATTATAATAAGATGCTAGTATATAATTTGTTGTGTGTTTTGTAGCTCGGGTTCTATGCGCTCGGATTACGGTAACATGGGATAAAGATATATAGATGAAGATTTTTTTTTTTGGGTTATTCCTTCGATGTACTAGTCTCATGGAGCCGTGACCTAAGCCTGTACGATCGGTTTTGCTCATAATCGGTTTTATATTAGTTTAGGAGATACTGGTGTTGCCTTGTCTACTTTATTTATCGCCTCGCTATCTGCTCTTATCATTTTATATCATGCATATTCTCTGCTTGATAACAATTAATGTCTCTCTATTTGCTCCTGCATGCCTGTGCACACGATACGATTTTCTATGCATGATTATAATTCAGATTTATCGATATTCGTGTGTTATCCATGCACGCCATTTGGTATTAGCATCACCACTCGCCAGGAAGTTCTGACTCCCTGGACCCTCATGTCCAGGTCTTGGAGCTTGGAGCTTATGGATTCTCCCAGTTGCTGATCAAAGTGGCGTAGCCGTACCATGGTTCATCGGCTAACCATCTGAAGCCCCATCCTTTCAGGCCCCCTGCTCGGCTCTAGAGTTTTTCTGTTATGACTTTGAGCCGCCTTTTGTACTGTTCATGCTTGTACATCCTTTGTATTCTGGAATTTGGGCCATATTGGTGATGTAATATTATTGTAATATTGTGTCACTTCTTATGATAACTTTGTAATTGTACTCATATGTTGGAATGTATAAAGCACCCTTCTGTACTCTGATTCTTACTGGTACTGATGCTTAGCGTATATACGTGAGGGTATTTCTGACCTACATATATACGTTGCAGTAATATCGTCGTACCCGCGGGATCGGGGCGTTACACAAAGGCTAACCTCTTGAGGGTGCCAGTGAACAAACAAGTCATGATGGCATCGTTTGATACTACATTCCCGATTTGGGATTTAAAGTAGTATATATGCTGGTTTGGTGACCCTTTACCGTCGAAGGTGTGTAGGGTCGGTGCCTTGAACTTGGAAGGATAGGGAGCAGCATCCCATTCGGCCAGATATAGCTGGATTATTCTCGTTCCTTGAAGGATGCTTCTATTAGCGATAGCTTCTAAGCTTTTCTCAAGTTCATTCATCCTTTTGGAGTAATTATCTCCATTTTTTGAACTTTCCTCCTCTTCAGATGAAGACTTTGGGGGTTCACAATTGTAGTTGTTTTCACTCTCAATCCTTTCGGACGTAGAGTTCTCACCCTCTTTCTCTTTACCCTTGCTAGAAGAACCCTTGGCTTTCGGCTTTTTTGTCTTCTTCTTAAGCAGTTGGGCTAGCATCTGCTTAAGAGTATCCATAGATTCTTGCTGAGCTCAAATCATATTGAACCGTTCCCTCTGCACTTGGGCCTGCTCCTCGAATTGCTCGGCCACCTCTTCGGGAGTGCCTGCCATGTATGCGAATGCCTCTTTCTCTATGGAAGAGTTAGACGCTTGGATCCCGCAATGGTGGAATGCGTCTCACTTACTTCAATTCATCTTGCTAGAGCACTATAATTCACTGGAGCAATTGTACCTGTCCAGATGCGAGTGTGCTGTACACTCCTTCTGGTTCGATCAGTATTTCTCCCAAACCAGAAGAATGTTCATTATCAGATTCGCCCGAGCTGACGTTTGGCTGCTTTCCCTTGGACTTGCTTGCATGGTTCTTGGACCCAACATGTTCAAATTCACCTAAGGGTACTTCACATCAGAGAAGGTTCTCTTTCTACGAGAGCGGCGCCTTTTGACTGAGTTGGAGGCTGGGGCCACTGATAGCTGGTTGAATACCGATGGCTTGCTCGTATGAGAGATGCAGTGGCATTCGGAGAATACTATTATGATAAGCTGTTCGCAGCAGCATTGATGGACACTCTTTTTCTTGTCAACTAGTCCCTTAGATCCGTGGGGATATCTGAAGAACCAACCTCGAACTTATGGGGGTGAGGGCTTTCAAGTTCAGCATTTATTTTGGCCTTTGGAGGCTGGACGCGGACCTCGTGTGTCTGTTGATACGACGCGGAGGTCGCTTGTTGTCTGTCTCAACTTTTGAACGCAGGTCTCACGTTCTGAAAGAAAAACGCAGACCTCACGTGCTAGCGCAAGCCTCTATTGAATTCGAGTCTCACGTTCGCATTTTGGCACAACGATATGTTAGATGCGGGTCTCGCGTCTTGGCAGCAAAACGCGGACCTCGCGCCTTGGCGCTGAGATGCACATGTGTTAGATGCGGGTCTCAGCCTCTGCTTGAGGAACGCAGGGTTGGGCCTCGCGTTCTGGCACAGAAACGTGGGTCTGATGAAAATTGCATTTAGTGCAAGTGGCACAGATTGTAGCTGCATCCTCTTCTGCTTGCTGATGACGAGCGTGACGCTTTCGTCGACGATCAGTATTCCGGTTGATTCGCAGAAGTTGTTGGGAACTCCTACCAATTGGCAAGGCCTGAGAGAAAACATAGCAGTAAGATTGGTCTCTACTGCGATCTTGACCATAGGTCATAACGCGGGTCTCTTGAGAGGCGTTAACACGAACCATGCCAACTCCATGGGAAGCTATTAAAGCCTTAAGAGAATTCAGACCGTTTGCACGGCTAAATTCTAAAGAAGTTCTTCTTTGAGAAGTCTTTGAAGAGACTTGAGAGTGGGTCTCCGTAGAGACTTTGTGATAGTGTCGCAAGGCCTTGGGGCTAACGACGCCCGAGGAAAGAAGTTTCTCATACTTCTCTTGGTCAAATTCGATGACGGGCGATTCGACCGTCGATCCAAGAAGCTTAACGTCGGCATGCGCTATGACTTTCTCATCTGTTGAGAAAATAATCCCCAGCAGTGTCGCCATCTTTTGTTTCCGTCAAAAATGTGTTTATTGTAAATTTCTTTGAGTGGATGAAAATTACAACAGAACAACTCCCGATTACAAAAGAGAGGAGGGTTTGAGTGGGTCTCTTTTTTATTTAGTGTCAGGTTCTTGTGTATCTATGAAAGGTGATTCTTGTCTTCCGTTGACCGGCCGATCGAAATCTTCTCTTGCATCTTCTCTTCGAGTCACTGGTGAAGTGCAGAGCTTCTATCAGTGATTGAATCTCCAAGAGATTTTATAACTTGTACTTAGCAAGTTTTAAGAAAATAGTTGAACTCTTTAGGCTTCAAAAACTTCAAAGACTACACTTTGCTCTTGGAATCTCCTCAGTTGGAATTCGAACCTCTCCGAATTGAGATTTTCCTCCCATTTTTCCTCTCTCCCCCTCGTAGCTTTTATAATTGTTTATAGGGACTTTTAGGGGTAGAATTGTCCCCTAAAATCTCTCCATAATGGGAACTAATAGCCTCATTATCTGGGTGTTAATTGACCCAGTCATGACTGATCGTTATAACAGAAACGCGACCTTTGTGGGCTCTATTCTTTTGTTGAAATGCAGAGCTGGCCGAGGTTCGCGTCTGCGTTGAGACACAGAATTGACTGATTTCCACGTTTATGTTGGAACGCGGAGCTGACCGAGGTTCGCATTTGAGTGGAATTGAGAGCTGGTTGCGGTCAGTGTTTACAGTTGGAACATGGAGCTGGTCGAGGTTCGCATGTCCGCGTTTTGAATTGAAACGCGATCCTTGCGTTGGAATGAGGTTCGCGTCCAAGGACTTATTTTCAGTAATTTATAGACAGCCTACATACGCTTATATCAATTATGTGTTTCATAGGCATTTATTGTAATACCATGTATGATTAGCCATTAATGAATCCAACAATCATATTTGGATAGCTGCTTTACTGATTATATAAACTACAAAATTATATTTAGGAACAAATCTTTATTCTCTTGTTCTCTCTCTTTCTTTTGATACTAAATTATCAAGTTGTTTTGGTCAATTTTCTGTGAGTGCAAAATAGAGAGTCGAACAGAAATACTAGGCTATTGTATCTTGAAAGCAAATTGCATATTTCCCATTTCAGCAGAGTGGGAGCCAATATAATTTATAGATAGTGTCAAACATTTCTTAACTCACTATCTTGTTGAATTTTCTGTTCTTGATTTTCTATTTTACTCCAACATTGCACACACCCAAAAATCTGGTGAATGAAAAATTATAAAACTGTATTTTTTGTAGTTAATTAATTTTCTATGACAAAGTTGTAAGTTAATTTTTGATTGGTGGAGATTTGTTTCATGTTGTTAGATACTCTTATCCAACATGTGATACATTGTATTTAGACATGTTTATAGACATGTGATACATTGTATCTAGACATGTACACTTTCATATAGACATGTGATACATTGTATCTAAACATGTATTTTCTTGTCACATGTATTTTCTTGTTCTTTTGAATAGTTCTTTAGAGATTTGGTGAGATATTTTTACTCATACATTGTTCAATAGTTAGTTTTTTCTTGCTCCAGCTGTGGTTCTTTCTGAATGGAATTTCCTCCCAAGGTCTTTGAATTTCTGAAGGAAATCATAATTTAGTCCATACACACAAGAATGGAAAGCTTCAAACCACAGAGAGAGAGAGAGAGAGAGAGAGAGAGAGAGAGAGAGAGAGAGAGTGGAGTAATTTATTTTGTAAATTCTTTAACAAAATGCATGCAGCATTTTGTTGGGATCCAAATTCAACTCAAGCAACAGGGAACTTAGACTCAACAGGGCCACTCACACCTGCATATATCTGGTTTGGGACAGACACCAAGCTTCACCCCATGCTTCTTCCCACAAGTTGCAATGCAGCTACGAACAGTGCATGTCTCCTTTGTAGGCAAATCCTCATGACAAAATTTTGAAATACCGCTTGCAGCACCTAAAATAATTAGGAAGATAATCTCACTCGCGACGAATAAAAAAAACTTTAATCTTTCCCTAAAAACAGAAATGACTATAATCAACTACATTTGATAATATTATACTGTAATTAACATTTGTTGATCAAGATATTTTGTGCAAGAGGTCACTACTTAATCAAGAGTTGAAATAAAGTTTGTGCATAAATTTGAAATAAATAATAGAGAAAGGTATTAGACATTCTCAAAATTCTATCAGAGTAACAAATGCTAATATTAGTTTCATGGAAGTTTCTGCTGTGAAAAAGATCATGTAAGCTATAATTTTTCATCCAAGACACCGAAGACCTAGTTAAACAACCACAATAACTAAAACAAAGTTTCACAAAAACACTTGAAAACTTTGATCAATTGTAAAAATAATGTTGAATTACCTCTCTCTAACATGCTTTATGTAGACAATCTCTGATCTTCTCTCTAGATGATATATTTGTTAAGATTTCATGTCATTAAGATGAAAAGCTTTGCAATCTAGAGAGTTAATTCATTAAAATTATAATCTAGAGAGATGGTTAAAAAGCTAATATTGAGAGTTGACAAATCATTAAATAACCAAGATTTTAAATAATAAAACTGCTTTACAAATTCACGTAGATGATAATCTTACTCAAATGCTAATTAAGCCATGACAATCTCATGCTCTTATCTATAAAATATTAGCTTTTTTTTCTCTGTATGTAAAATATAAGTGACAAGGACAATTTGAAATAAATAAGAGAAGGACCAAAAGTTAAGTATTCAGTACAAAATATATTCTAATTTATTTGTTCATAAACAAGAGAGTCGTTACTAATTCAAGATAGATAAAATTTAAAATAAACTTAAAGAATTTTGTAAACTGTAGTATAATTTATCTGAAAAAGGAGAAATATAAGAGAGAGAAATTATGAAATATCTTACAAAAATAAAATACTACTGAAAAGATATAAAACTAAGATGCTTATGATAAACTCAAGAACGATATATAAAGACAAATATTTAGCTAAAATTAAAACTTACGCAAAATACAATACACACCACAGGAAATAAGGATGTTCATCAGTATTTGATGCATTTGTGTCATATCCATCTAGTTTTCTCTGAGTAACTAATATATTTTTTAAGAAAAAAATGGCTATAAAATGATTTTTATGCTACTCAAAATTGCTCTATTACTTAAGGGCACTGACCTTCTTCCCAAATTAATCATACTTTGATTCAATATCCAAGTGACTCACACATTAGATTGAAGAGAAAGGGAGGGAGTACTGGCTTGCTGGTAAAGGGGTGAAAGTGAGTTGTGTGGAGTCTAGATTTAAGTCTACGTTTAAAAAAAATAAAAAGAAAAGAAAAAGAAAACAAAAGTCGAGAATATATTAAAAAAAGATATAATGTTGGTAAATTAATCAGTTTTTCTTTAATATTTGACATAGTTATACATTTTTTACTAAATTATTGTGCTCTTTTAATCGATAAAGGTATGAATACGAAAATAAATAAAATAAAAAATGGTGGAAAAAAAATCTAGCTTCTGCAATGTAATTAAAGATGGATTTATACCTGGCTGGTGTTGAAGGAAAAGGAGAGCAAGAACGAAGAAGACAACAAAAGCCTTCATGTTTTGTTTTGTGAGATTTCTTTTGTTGAGTGTGAGGGTTTCATCCTTTGATTAGGGATTATATATAGGTGTTAAAAAAATGTATCAATATTACATGGAAAAACCTAGAAAAAATTACCTCATAATTATGTTTCCTTTTTAGAAGAATTATACAAGGTAGCTGTCAGTAAGATTAAAGGAATGTGAGGTGGAGACAGCAATGAATTGTTGATTGTACTCCTCACTGGCACAGGATGTCATTCCTTTTTTCACTAGAATTGTCCACTGGATCCTTTCCACAAATATGGAATGCAAATTGTGATATTTTAACACATTTTAAGAAATAGATTATTTTTTGGGTGCGATGGATTGGTTTCTGTACGTGCATAGAACCCACTCAATTCTTTGATACTGATAAATAGTCTAATAAGTATAATCTGAGCATGGTGTTCAAAAGAGAGAGGATGTAGTCGAGGAAGTCGAGATGTAGTCGAGGAAGTCGACAAGGATCGTCGAGTAAGTCGACGACGGAAGGACAGCAGCAAAAGCAGGTCAGCAGCAAAAGCAGCAGGAGTTCGGTCGACCGGTCCGGTCGACCGACGTGCACAACATGCACAAGGCATCATCTCGGTCGACCGTCCGGTCGACCGACTGAAGTGACCCAACTCTCGGTTGGGAACGGTCGACCGGCCCGGTCGATCGGTGTATAGGGTCGGTCGACCGACCGGTCGGGTTGCAGGTTGTTTTTGCTGAATTAGAAATCTATTATATAAAAGCGGGATTTTTAGGGTTTTGCTGCACTAAGGAAAGTTGTAGCTCTCTTGATACTTAGAGAGGTTGCATCCATTGTAATTGATTATTAAAATCAATAGAAACTCTCTTTCATTGCCCCGAGGACGTAGGCATCAAGGCCGAACCTCGTTAATCTTGTTTTTTTCGTATTTTTTCTCTGGATTGTTTTGTTTGTGTTGGTTGTGGTACTGTTCTTCTGTGCTTTGGAGATCTAGGGTTCCTCTTCTGGTTGTTGTCAGAACACAACAAGTGGTATCAGAGCTTCCCAGGTTTCGCTTGGGATTTTTCTGGAGATTCGGAGGGCATCGGGAGCTGATTCGATGGAGATCGTGTGTCGATCTCAGATCAGCGGTAGTCTTGTTCGTGGGGTCGTGTGTCGATCACAGAACAACACAAGGAGTGCTCAAGAAATCACTGGTGGAGTAGATCCGGTCAGAAACTCAATCTAGGGTTTCGGGAAGAATGTAAAAATCTATTTTTTATCGAAGTTGTAATCTATTTCCAGTTGGTCTTTTCCGCATATATAGAGGATCTAGATAGATGACAGAGGAAAGTACTTCAGTTAGGACCATGAATCCTCATCCGAGGATTGACGTGGTGAAGTTCAATGGCACAAATAATTTTGGGATGTGGAGATGTGAGGTTATGGATGCCCTGAAAGCATCGAACCTCGAGGATACTCTCTTTTTGGAGAAGAAGCGAAGTACGACCACTGATGAAGAGTGGGAGAAGATGAACAGGTCTGCATGTGGTTGATTCGTTCGTGCTTAACACATGACATCAAATATCTTGTGTACACGAGACACCGGCGAAGCATTTGTGGGAGACCCTTGAGAAGAAATATCTGATCAAGAGTGTGGAATCACGGTTGCAGCTTAAGAGTAAGCTGTACCGGTTTTAGATGAAGAAGGGGAGCACCGTAAATGAACATATCAACCGCTACATGAAGCTTCTTACAGACTTGGTGAACGTGGATGTCAAGATAGATGAGGAAGACAAGGCGATAATCCTCTTGAACTCACTCCCGGTGGAGGAGTATGAGACATTCACTCTAACCTTTATCGATGGTAGACAGACTCTGGACTATCATGAAGTGTCGTCTGCGTTAGCAAACTATGAGACGAGGAGAAAGGAGAGACATCCTTCTCAGTCAAGCTCATCAGCGGAGGCACTGGCAGTAAGAGGCAGGGGTTCATCAAGAAGGGCAAGGAGGAAAGAGGAAGATCAAAGTCCAGGCTAGGATTTAGGGATCTCAATAAGAATCAGTGTGCCTTCTGCAGAGAGATAGGGCACTGGAAAGTGGACTGTCCGAAGTTTAAAGGGAAGAAGGAGTCAAAGTCTGAGGCAAATCTCGCAAAGGTGGTTAATACTCAGAGCAGTAAATCACAGGCAGATGGATCAGACTCAGATTCGTCGGTGTTCTCATTTTCAGTTACTACTCCCATCGTAGGCTACTCAGGTGAAAATGAGTGGATCATGGATACAGGTGCTACATACCATATATGCCCTAATCGGGACTGGTTTTCCAACTTTGAGAAGCTGGAGGGGTGTTCAGTCGTCATGGGCGATGATCATCCATGCATCATAGAAGGTGTTGGTACAATCTAAATTAGAATGTTTGATGGGATGGTTAGAGAGCTGAAGGAAGTGAGGTATGTACCTCAGTTGAAGAGAAACCTGATTTCCGTTAGAGCTTGGAGTCATTGGGCCTTGCGGTGTCGATTAAGGAAGGAGTTCTTAAGATGACAAAAGGTTCGATGGTGGTGTTGAAGGCAGATCGCTGGAACAACCTATACTACTTGAAGGGTAGTACGATGACAGGGCAAGTGACGGCTTCTACCAGTTCAGAGGCAGATTCAACCAGGCTGTGGCACGTGAGGCTGGGACATGCAGGAGAGGAGTCATTGCAAACTCTTGCGATGCAGGGGTTATCGAAGGGTGCCGAAACCTGCAAGATGGAATTCTGTGAACACTGTATCATCGGCAAGAAGATCAAGGTGAAGTTCGGCACAGCAACACATTGCACTGAGGGGATTCTTGACTATGTTCACACGGATGTCTGGGGACCTACCAAGACTGCATCGATGGAGGTAACCATTACTTTGTGTCGTTTATTGATGACTATTCTAGGCGCTGCTGGGTATATACCATGCGACACAAAGGAGAAGTCCTAGAACTATTCGTGAAGTGGAAGACGAACTTGGAGAGAAGCACTGGAAGAAAAATCAAGGTCCTCCGTTCTGACAATAGAGGAGAATACAAATCCGATCCTTTCCTTCAGCTATGCCTTGATGAGGGCATAGAGAGACACTTCACGGTACGAGAGACACCACAACAGAATGGGTAGCGGAGAGGATGAACAGGACTTTGCTAGAGAAGGTCTGGTGTATGTTGTCCAACGCCAGTTTATCAAAGAAGTTTTGGGCTGAGGCTTTGGCATATGCATGCTACCTTGTGAATAGGTTGTCGTCGTCTGCGATAGGGGGAAGACTCCTCTCGAGACTTGGTCGGGAAAAACAGCTGCTGACTATGATTTGCTACGGGTGTTCGGATGTCCAGCCTATTATCATGTCAAAGATGATAAATTAGACCCAAAAGCAAATAAGGTGTGTTCGTCGGTTTCAAGCGAGGAATCAAAGGGTTCAAAATCTGGGATCCAACGACAACAAGTTTCTTCTCAGCAGGGATGTCACTTTTGATGAGGCTTCTATGATGAAGCCTAAGGTCTCTCAGCAGGTGGAGACTAGCAAGACCAAGGAGATATCACAGCAGGTGGAGATTGATGCAAATCCACCATCTCTAGAAGATTCAGCATCGGTGAGGATCATACCCAGGGTGACACAGGGTAGTGATCAAGCAGTTGAAGAAGATGCTGAAGTTGAAGAGGGTCAAGAATAGGTCATGGGTAATGTTCCTGACTCTACTGCAGTTGAAAGACCAAGAAGAACTACTAGGAGACCAGGTTGGCTCACTACAGACATGGTCGTAGCGTATGCACTTCCGGTCGTTGAGGAGGCTATCCCGTCCACCTTCAGAGAAGCTGAGATCAATTCGGAATCGAAGATGTGGAAAGAAGCCATGAATGAAGAGATGAAGTCTCTCTACAAGAATGATACTTGGGAACTCACCAGGTTGCCCAAGGGAAGAAGGCTATAGGCTGTAAGTGGGTGTATGCTAAGAAGCAGGGATCTCTCCAAGAAGATTCGGTGCGCTACAAGGCCCGGTGGTAGCTAAAGGCTATGCTCAGAGGGAAGGAATTGACTACAATGAGGTATTCTCTCCTGTTGTTAAACATTCGTCAATTCGTATTCTATTGGCTTTGGTGGCACAGTATGAGTTGGACCTTGATCAACTCGATGTGAAGACCGCCTTTCTCCACGGCGATCTAGAGGAAGAGATCTACATGACTCAGCCAACAGGGTTCAAGACTGCAGGGAAGGAAGAAACGGTATGTAAGCTGAAGAAGTCGCTATATGGACTGAAGCAGTCTCCAAGGCAGTGGTACAAGCGGTTCGACAGCTTCATAAGAGGGAAGAAGTACACACGCAGCCGCTATGACCCATGTGTGTACTACAATAAGCTACCGAAAGGAGAGTATATCTATCTACTTCTGTATGTAGATGATATGTTGATTGCTTCGAGATCGAGATCTGCCATTGATGCACTGAAGAGGGATCTATCTTCAGAGTTTGAGATGAAGGACCTTGGTGAAGCCAGGAAAGTGTTAGGCATGGAAATCACTAGAGACAGAAGGATTGGTAGGGTAAGCTTAACTCAGAAGGGATATTTGCAGAAGGTACTACAGCGGTTCAATATCGGTAAGGATACGAAGTCTGTAAGTACACCTATGGCACCTCATTTCAAGTTATCTGCTAAGATGTCTCTGAAGAGTGTTCAAGAACGTGAGTATATGACTCACGTTCCATATGCTAACGCAGTCGGCAGTCTTATGTACGCTATGGTGTGTACGAGACCAGATCTATCACAAGCTGTCTCCATGGTCAGCAGATATATGCATGATCCAGGATAAGGTCATTGGGAGGCAGTGAAATGGATCTTGAGATACATCAAAGGAACTATTGATGTAGGTTTGGTATATGAGAAGGACTCCACGGGGAAGCAAGATTGCATTGGATATGTTGATTCCGACTATGCAGGTGACCTTGACAAGCGCCGGTCTACAACAGGGTATGTCTTCACATTCTCTCAAGCACCGGTGAGTTGGCACTCCACACTGCAGTTTACCGTCGCGTTGTCTACCACAGAGGCCGAGTATATGGCCATGACGGAGGCTACGAAGGAGGTAATTTAGCTTCAAGGCCTGCTTGATGACTTGGGAGTGGAACAGGATCTGCTGGAGATTAACTGTGACAGTATGAGCGCTATTTACTTAGCCAAGAACCAGGTCTATCATGCACGAACGAAGCACATCGACGTCAGGTACCATTTTGTTCGGGAGAGTCTAGAGGAGGGTGATATCGAACTGCTGAAAATTCACACATCGGAGAATCCCGCCGACATGTTTACTAAGGTGGTGTCAGGAGTCAAGTTTGCACATTGCAAGGCTTTGCTCCATGTCCTTCAGGTAGTTTGAGCTTGTTGAAGCTCATTTGGATGAACTACGAATGGCTTGATCCCTTGGGCAGGGTACGTAGGCAACCACATTGGTGCAGCCGCTTCGAGTCGATGGACAGTTCGGCTCAGATTTGGAAGAATCTTCACCGAGGTGAAGAATTGTTGGAAAGAGAGAGGATGTAGTCGAGGAAGTCGAGATGTAGTTGAGGAAGTCGACGACGGAAGGACAGCAGCAGAAGCAGGTCAGCAGTAGAAGCAGCAGGAGTTCGGTCGACCGGTCCGGTCGACCGACGTGCACAACATGCACAAGGCATCATCTCAGTCGACCGCCCGGTCGACCGACTAAAGTGACCCAACTCTCGGTTGGGAACGGTCGACCGGCCCGGTCGACCGGTGTATAGGGTCGGTCGACCGACCGATCGACCGACAGTCGGGTTGCGGGCTGTTTTTACTGAATTAGAAATCTGTTGTATAAAAGCGGGATTTCTAGGGTTTTGCTGTACTAAGGAAAGTTGTAGCTCTCTTGATACTTAGAGAGGCTGCATCCATTGTAATTGATTATTAAAATCAATAAAAACTCTCTTTCATTGCCCCGAGGACGTAGGCATCAAGGCCGAACCTCGTTAATCTTGTTTTTTTCGTATTCTTTCTCTGGATTGTTTTGTTTGTGCTGGTTGTGGTATTGTTCTTCTGTGCTTTGGAGATCTAGGGTTCCTCTTCTGGTTGTTGTTAGAACACAACACATGGATTCATCAAATATCTAAATATGTGTTTCATAAACAGATCTAAATTCACCTTTACATCTCAGATTTTGAATTTATATCATATATCTCTCCGCTTTGGACAGGCGGATGGTTCTGATACCACTTGTAAGGACTTTGGGTATCATCTCAAAAAGTTAACCTATTAGGTGGAGTAGTCCAAATCTGTAATATCTCCTAGTCAATAATACTTAATATGTGTTATTATTTTTAAATATTTTATCTCGCTTTACTTACCATTTTGTTATTTACTTGATTTATACTTATTATTATTAGATATACAAATTATTCTTAAGATATTAATATTGACTTTTTATTATTGCTATTATCTTTTATTAATATTTTTAATTACTATTACTATTATTATTATTATTTGTTACTCTTAGTAATGAGTGTTTCGTTATGATTATAATTATTATTGCTATTGTTATGATTATGATTATTTTAATTATTATTAGGAGTATTGTTAACTATTATTGTTATTAATCTTATTATTATGTATTAGTATTATTGTTGTTATTATTATTACTAGAGTATTATTATTAATAATTAATTATTATTATTTATTTCTATTATTACTTAGTTAATTATTATTATTATTTATCATCATCATTATTATTAATATTATTGCCTGAATTATTATTTTTCCTTCTTGATTCTTTTTCCCATACCTATTTATCTATACCCGAAACCCAGCAACCCAATAATTTATAACCCAAAACTCATTCCCCATAATCCTATCTTAATTCAAATTCAAATCCTAAATCTTAACTACCTAATCCAAATTCTTTCTAATCAAATCTTTTCATAAATCTTAATTAATCCTAATCTAAATACTAACTAAAATCATATCTATCCTAACTTACCAAATTCAAATCTTATTTTCAAAATCATAACCTTAAGTAAATTCCATCCTAAACTACTAAGTCAAGCAGTTTGTGAAATCACATAGAGGGGGTGAATAGGTGACTAGCTAATCTAATGGTGAATTAATGCGGAATTAAAACTATTAATGCAAACTAAAAATTATTATGCACAACACACCAAGTATAACACAAGAGTGTAGCTTTAATTCTCCGTGAATGGCTCTGGACTATCTCCTCAAGATTCCTCTAGATAAGAGTTAATGTGCCACTTTGACTCTCTTGGTTGAATACAAGTGTGAGTAAACAATCCCCAAGCATATAACAATAAGGCACAAGTATATCAAGCATATAAAGATAAAGGTAATATAAGCATGCAAGATATAAAGACAAGTGAGAGATAGAGAGAGCAATCGTAAACACGGGAGATTTGTTTTGAAGTTTGAGCTCCCTTACTCTACGTCCCCGCCTTCAACACTATGAAGGATTTCCATTAAAAACGATCACACCGGATCACTCGGTGCCGTAATACCTACAAGGAGTTCACACTAGAACTCTTGGACTCACTAGTCTCCTCACTTGTTCCTGCAAGAACAACACACCGCAAGCACGCTAACTTGCCAAGGCCGCACCTCTATAACAAGGTCTCACTAGAACTCGAAACCACGCGAACCTGTAAGTCTGCCACCTCAAATATAAAGTAGAACACTTTTGTGATTACAACACTTGATCACCTAAGACTCTCTCAAAACAAGGATCTCTATAGGATTGATATAGCAATTGATAGCTCAAGTGTATATGAGAAAAACTTGGATGGATTTATGGTGAAAACCTCAAAGAAACTCTTTTACAAAACACTCTTGAAAATCTCTCCTTTGATATGACAATTTTGGCTCCTAAACAAGTGGACATAAACACTATAAGATGTATCAAAAACTAGCTTGAAAACTCACTCCAAATCTTGTAGAAAACAGTTCAAGGGAACCCCAATATATAGGCATCCAAAAACTAGCCGTTCGGGTCCAAATTAGCAGTTCAGACTGCTATCGGTCGACCGCCCGGTCGACCGCCAACGGTCGATTTTTCGACCGTTGGGAAGGTCAGTCGGTCGCCAACTAGGCAATGGCCCAGCGGTCGACCGCCCGGTCGGCTGGGCCATTTCCAGAGAGCAGAAGCTCTCTGGCGGTCGACCGTGCGGTCAACCGGCCCTGGCTCGGTGGACCATGCGATCGACCGGCAGAAGGCCAAAAACAGTATTTTCAGGGATTTAAAAGTTGTCTTTTTAGCTTTGATAAAATCCCATAAATTCGCTAAAAATCTACAAAAATAAGTTCAGTAATATACTTTGATATACAAACATATTTGAGTAAAAATCAAAATATGTTACAAACATTTTGAATTATTTTTGTAATATGGAAGTTTTGGCTTAAAACAAAAACCGTATTTTTCCAAATTGATTTTTTTAAATTGAAAACTGCCAAAACTCCTCCAAATATAAAGACAAGATATTTTAAACACTTTTAAAACTTAGTGTGTACGGATATGATCCACTACACATATATGATGAAATATCTATATTTTTAACTGTTGAAGTTACCAAGTTGAAGCCTATCAAGTTGCAAGATTTTGATGATGGATAAACACTTCTACCTCATGATGATTGCTCTACCTCAATTGAAGACTATTGAAGATTATGGGTGCTTTTGGAAGTTTTGTGTAAACTTAGAAAATATGTGAAAAGCCTTGATCACTTACACAAAAATCCTTCCCAAGTCGACTTACCCTATTGATATAGTCGACTACCCATACTTAGTCGACTTGCCAAAAACCCCTAGTCGACTAGACCATTCCAAACCAAATTTCCTAACTCTCTGTTTGGACCCTGTAATGACAATTAGTCGACTTGACTTATGTACCTAGTCGACTAACAGATACTCTAGTCGACTACCCAATTTCCCAAGTCGACTAATATCAGATACAAAATTTTCCCAACTCTCTGTTTCTGTCTGAAATGAAACTTAGTCGACTACCCCTATTTCCCTAGTCGACTAACACATTTTATAGTCGACCAACAGTATTTTTTAGTCGACTAATTCAGTTATCCAGAAACCTGTTCTACCAACAGACATATACCTAGTCGACTAATTGCTAAACCTAATCGACTAATAGTTGTAGTTTTGCCTAGTCTAGTCGACTAACTCAGAATCCTAGTCGACTATAGGCAGTTTCTGACTGTTGGACAGTTTCTCTTATCTGATCCATTTGACAACGTTTTTCAACGTTTAAATTGTCTGAATTGGTCCTATAACTACCCTAACTGACCCTAGTCTTCAGCTATAAATAGGGAAGTTATTCCAAAGGCCAATTACAAATTTTTTCCATCAGTTTTCAAAAGAAAAATTCCAGAATTCCTAAAAACTGATTTTCAACTTCTGTTCTTCACCAAAAGCCATTCCATTAGTGAAGTGCTCTGAAGTTCATCTTTCCTATACTACCTTGTCCACATACACATTCAGTATCAAGGCTATAGGAAATCATTGTATTCATTCAAAGAAGATTTTGTACAAGGCGTCTTCTTGGGAGTAGAAGAAAGTTGTACAAGGCGTGTTCTCTTTGGTGTAAAGAGGAGTTGTGCACATTTGGCAAAGGGCGTTTGTCAAGTGGTGTACAAGGCATTGGTTGTGGGTGTACACAAGTAAAGAAAGGAAAATCTCAAGCATTTTGCTTGGGGACTGGATGTAGGTCACAAGGACCGAACCAGGATAACTCTCGTGTGTTTGCGTTTGTATTTTCTGTGTTTATCTTGTGATTATTTTAATTCCTGCAAGTAGTTTGTTTAAATTTTTATAAACACTATTCACCCCCCTCTAGTGTTTGTGTTGCTTTGATTATAGATCCTACATTTGGTATCAGAGCAGGTTCAAGGAAACAACCATACAAAGATGGCAACGGAGTTCCCATCATCCCAATTCAAAGAAGGGCATTCTACACAACGTCCACCACTATTTGACGGAACCAACTACAACTATTGGAAGTGTAGAATGAAGATCTACTTGCAGTCGCTCAACTACGATCTTTGAAACATTGTAGAAGCATCATACACCAAGCCAACAACCAACTACAACGCTTGGAGTGAAGATCAAAAGAAGAATGCAAATCTTGATGCCAAGGCGATGAACGCTCTATTTTGTGCTTTAACCAAAGAAGAGTTCAACCGTGTGTCTACAATCACTTCTGCACATCAAATATAGCATACTCTTCAGGTAACTCACGAAGGCACAAATAAAGTTAAGGAATCTAAAATATCTGTTCTTGTCCACAGATTTGAGTTATTCAAAATGAAGGAGAATGAAACCATATCCGAAATGGTTACAAGATTCACCGACATCACCAATTCATTAGCATCCCTTGGAAAGAACTACACTCAAGTTGAAAGAGTTCGAAAGATCCTTCGTGCACTCACACCAGAATGGGAGAAGAAGACAACCGCCATTGAAGAGGCGAATGATCTCTCAACTATGACATTAGAAAACCTAATTGGTAATCTAATGGCATATGAAGTGCAGATAGAAGAAAGAAAGAAGGACGAATAACAACACCAATCCAAGAAGAAAGTACTTGCCTTCCATACAACTTCAGATACAGACAATTCGGATGAAGATGAAGAAGAAATGGCCATACTTTCAAGAAAGTTCAAAAGGTTCTTAAAACAAGGTAAGTTTAAAAAGAATAAAGATACTAACGATATTCCTACTTGTTTTAAGTGTAACAAACCAGGCCACATAAAGAAGGATTGCCCATTGATGAAATCAAAAGGACACTTCAAGAACTTCAATAAGTTCAACAAGAAGAAGAAAGCCTTCCAAGCAACATGGGATGATAGCGACTCATCTTCCTCTGACGAAGAAGAAGCAACGGAAACCGCCAATATCTGCTTCATGGCCCAAGAAGACGAGGTACAAGATTATGATGAGTTATTAGAAGCTTTTAATGAATTGTTTAATAATTTCAAAAATGAAAAGATTAAAAATAAAGTCTTAATAAAGGAAAATGAAAGACTCATTCATGAAAATGCATGTTTTGTTTCTCAAACATCTTCTCTAAGTTCTCAAAATGAAGATTTTGAAAAAGTTATTGCATCTTTAAAAAAGGATAATGAAATTTTCTTAAAAGAAAATTCTTTACTTAAAAAGGAAACTATTTCTTTAAATTCTAGAATCTCTATTTTAGATAAAGACATGATTGTTTTCAAAATTAAGTATGAAGATCTTTTGAAAAATGTAACAAAGTTTATAAAGGAAAAGAGAATTTAAATGTTTTATTATCTTCTCAAAAGATGTCTAACAATCATTTTGGTCTTGGTTTTTCAAAAGATGAGATTTATAAACCTACTCATGTTGGTATTGGATTTTCAAAAACTAATTTTGTAAAATCTACACATCTTCATAATAATAATTCTTTTGTGAAAAGAAATATTATTTCAAGAAGAATTAGATGCAAATATATATGGGTTCCTAAGAATCTTAATAATGTTGATAAAAATGTTTATATTGCATCTTATATACATGATGTGTGTAATTCTGAGAATTAAGTTTATACTAACAAGTGGAAACCTAATTCCAATTGGATTTGGGTTCCTAAAGGCTAATTTTTTTCGGACCCTATCATGATGGGTACCATACAAATTTGTTTATCTTATAGGTATCTTATAAAGAAAAGTGGATACTTGATAGTGGGTGTTCCAAACACATGACGGACATATGCAACTACTATCTTCCGTTCAAATCAAAAAGGGATGTACAGTGATATTTGGAGACAATAACAAAGGAAAAGTTATTGGTACCGGCATAGTTGGTAACATTTCAAAACCCCTTATTGAAAATGTTCTTTTGGTAAGAGGTTTAAAACACAATCTATTAAGTATTAGTCAATTATGTGATAAGGGTTATAAAATTGTTTTTGAAAAAGATGTTTGTCTTATTTATGATACTAATATGAAAGATATTTTATTTAAAGGTTTTCGAAACAATAACATTTATGAGTTATCAATAACATGCATGTCATCTAATGATAATTTAAGTCTACTTGCTTCTAATAATGAATATTTTTTATGGCATAAAAGATTTGGTCATTTGAATATGAAAACTATTTCTAAGATTTCTAAATTTGATTTAGTTAAAGGTCTTCCAAAAATTGCTTTTAAAAAGGATTATTTTTGTGATTCTTGTTAATTAGGAAAACAAGTTAAATCATCTTTTAAATCAAAGGATTTAGTTTCTACAAATAGACCTTTAGAATTATTGCATTTGGATTTATTTGGACCTACTCGTGTTTCTTCATTAAACAAGAGTAGATATGTTTTTGTCATTGTTGATGATTATTCACGTTTTTCATGGGTAATTTTCTTAAAAATAAAAATGATACTTTTGATGAATTTGTAAGTTTTTGTAAAAGAATTCAAAATCAAAAGTCTCTAAACATAGTCACTATTCGAAGTGATCATGGAGGAGAATTTGAGAATGAATCTTTTTCAAATTTCTGTGATAAGTATGGTATTACACATAATTTTGCATTTCCTAGAGCATCTACTCAAAATGGTGTTGTAGAGAGAAAGAATGGGACTTTGCAAGAATGTGCTAGAACTATGCTTATGGACAGTAACTTACCAAAATATTTTGGGCTGAAGCTATTGCTACTGCTTGTTATGTTTTAAATCGTGTGCTTATTCGACCTTTTTTAAATAAAACATCTTATGAATTGTTTCATAATAGGATTCCAAAAGTTTCTTACTTTAAGATTTTTGGATGTAAATGCTTTATCTTAAATACAAAAGATGCTTTAGATAAATTTGATGCTAGATCCAATGAAGGTATTTTTGTTGGATACTCTACTCATAGTAAAGCATATAGAATATTTAATAAGAAAACATTTACTAATGAAGAATCATTACATGTTAAATTTGATGAATCCATGACTAAACCTATTTCTAATACTTCTCCACATGATGATGATCATATCATAGATACTCCTAATGATAATATTGTTATATCTTCTGTTGATACTAACATTTCTAAGGATGATGAAATTCCTACCGAGTTACCGAAAGCATATGTTGAAGTAAGGAATCATCCACAAGATTTGGTGATTGGAGATATAAATCAAGGTGTTCAGACGAGATCCAAATTGAACTACATGACACAAATTGCCTTCATTTCACTCATTGAACCGAAGAATATCAACGAAGCATGTGCGGATGATTTTTGGACAATTGCCATGCAGGAAGAGTTGAACCAATTTGTAAGAAATGATGTTGGGATCTTGTACAACGTCCTACTGATCATCCAGTCATCGGTACCAGATGGGTCTTTAAGAACAAACTCGATGAATCAGGTGAAGTCATTAAGAACAAAGTAAGGTTAGTAGCACAAGGATATAATCAAGAAGAAGGTATTGATTTTGATGAAACTTATGCACCAGTAGCTAGGCTTGAATCTATTCGTATTTTACTTGCTTTTTCTTGTTTTATGAATTTCAAATTATATCAAATGGATGTTAAAAGTGACTTTTTAAACGGATTTATTAAAGAAACTATTTATGTTGAACAACCTCCAGGTTTTGAACATGAAAAATTTCCAAACCATGTTTTTAAACTTAAGAAAGCTTTATATGGTTTAAAACAAGCACCCCGTGCTTGGTATGATAGATTAAAAAGTTTTCTTTTAAATTCTGATTTTAAGATGGGAAGAGCAGATACAACTCTCTTTATTAAACATGTTGATAAAGATATCTTAATCATTCAGATTTATGTTGATGACATTTTATTTGGATCTACTAACGATAATCTTTGTCAAGAATTTTCTAAGACCATGCAGAGTGAATTTGAGATGAGCCACATGGGCGAACTTACTTACTTTCTCGGTCTGCAAATAAAGCAAATGAAGGATGAAATCTTCATTTCCCAGTGCAAGTATGCAAAGGAACTTCTAAAAAGATTTGGCATGAAAAATTCTGGTCATAAGAATACTCCAATGAGTACGACGACATTTTTAGACAAAGATGAAAATGGTAAGAATGTTGATCAGAAACTCTATAGAGGTATGATTGGTTCTTTACTATACATTACTTCAAGTAGACCTGATATAATGTTCAGTGTATGCTTATGTGCTAGATATCAGTCAAATCCTAAGGAATCACATCTTAAAGCAGTGAAAAGGATTTTTAGATATTTAAATAACACAATCAATTATGGTTTATTTTATCCAAAATCATGCACATTTGATTTACTATCGTATAGTGATGCTGATTTTGCTGGATGTAAATCTGATCGGAAAAGTACTAGTGGTACTTGTCACTTTTTGGGACATTCACTAGTATCATGGTTCAGTAAAAAACAAAATTCTGTATCATTATCAACAACCGAGGCAGAATATATTGCTGCTAGTGTTGCATGTGCACAAATTATATGGATGAAACAAACCCTACTTGATTATGGCATGACAATCACAAACTCACCTATTATGTGTGATAATACCAGTGCTATTAATTTATCTAAAAATCCTGTTCATCATTCACGTACCAAACATATTGATATTAGACATCATTTTTTACGTGATCATGCTTTAAAAGGTGACATTTCTTTATCTTTTATATCAACTGATAATCAAATTGCTGATATATTCACAAAGCCTCTAAAAGAAGATACTTTTATAAAATTTAGAAGAGATTTGGGTATTTGCAATTTTTCCGATTTTTAAACATTTTTAAGATTTTTTTTAAAGGCATTTTTACTTTTTTAGTCGACTTACTATTTGTTATTAGTCGACTTATAGAGGACTTAGTCGACTTACAGTAAAACCCAGTCGACTCCTGTACACCAACAGAAACTTGACTTTCTGATTTTTCAGAAATTAGTCGACTATAGTAATTGTCTAGTCGACTAGTCCATTTATTAGTCGACTAATACTAACCTGCAAGTCGACTAATACTGTGAAATTCTGTCATATTCTGTGTTCTTTTTTTTCGGATTTAAGTTTCGAACCCGACCCGTTTTTCTTTAATTGTGGATCCATTATCTCTCTCTTTAATCCTCACCCTTGATATCATTCTAGGTTTGATCCCAACCCTTAACTCTAACCTATCCCTCAACAACACCCTAGAATTTCCCCAATTCTTTTCTCCCAGCCGATGCCTCCAGTCGACTTCAAGCGAATTTGAAGCACCAGCAACCGCAGACTGCAACAGTGATCTCCATCTCTTCCTCTTCCAATTTCTTGGTAAAATCCTTCAAATCCCTTCCATTTCTTATCAGTTCTTGTCTTCTATTCCATCAATTTTCATTCTCAACATGTCTAAATCCAAGAAAACTAAGTTTACTCCCTCATCATCAACTTCCCAAGTTGATTTTAAGAAATTTCTTAAAAATCCAGCCCTAGAGGAAGATTACATTAGATTGTCCTCTTTAGACATCATTCCAGGAAGATTTGTCAAGTATGAAGATTTTTCCCACTATGATATAGTCTCCTATTTGAGAAATTGTGGACTGTTTAATATGTTTTCTACTGACTTTAAGCAAGCATATTATCCATTCCTAATTTATCTGTTTTATACCAACTTAACCTTTGAAGATAATGAGGACGATGTCCATATTTATTCCTTGGTTAAAGGTATAAATCTTAAGCTTTCCCTAAATCAATTGGCCGTATCCTGTCAATTCCATTTCACGGCCTCTTACTTGATGAAATCATTATGGATGATGAGGAAGTATTAAGCAATATGTTTCTACCGGGCCAAGGGTTACCTATGACCAACACCAAACTGAAACCTATTCCACGTCTCATAGGTCGAATTCTATCTTACAATATCTGTCCCAAAACTGGTAGTTACAATTACTATTCCAGAGAATTATCCGCTTGTGTCTATGCTATTATGGCTGGACTCGAGGTTAATTGGGCCAAGATTATCTTTGATGCTATGGTTAAGTATCATTCATCCTTCCTTCCTTTTGGAGCCTTTTTGACACCTATTTTTCGGAAATATCATGTTGATCTTGCCTCCGAAACTAGTGTCATTAAGATCTTTGAATTGTTTGATAGTGCCGCCATACACCGAATGAAACTGACTGATACTCCTCCACAACATCCCTCTTCACCTCCACCTAGTCCCCCTCAAGGTCCATCTTCCTCTTCACAACCTCCTTTCAATGACCCACCTCCAACTCAACCACCTCCATATGCTGATGCATTCTACAATTCCATGTCTGCTCAGATTGCATCTATTCAAACCCAACAACAAGCTCTGCAAGACTCTCAGTCTCAAATTCTTGAGAATCAATCTTTGTTGATGAATCGGATGGATTCCTTTGAATCTACTCAAACAGCGATTCTGAGTCTTCTCAAGATCCATTTCCCGACACCTCCTCCTCCGGATCCGAGCCTTGAAGACTATGGCGTTGGCGTTTCTTTATGTTTTTTTGCTTTTGCCACTCTTATGTATGTTTTCTGTTTTTTGTTAATGACAAAGGGGGAGAACTTTGTGTTATGTTAAAACTCTGTGTTACTTTGTTACTTTGTGTTATGTTAAACCTCTGTGTTCTGTTATGAATCTGTGTTCTGTTATGAATCTGTGTTTCATATGCTATGTGTATCTGTGTGTTCCTGCCTGTTACATACATATTCTGAAAATTCTGCATGTATTGCAACTTTGTGACATAGTCAAAGAACATTGACATATATGTTATGGATACTGACATATGGCAATGCAGGTGCAACTTAAAACTTTCTGCAGGGGCAATATATTTATTATAACCTAGTTACTGCAGGGGAGTTTTGTTGCAGGGGGAGCTATAATAAACATAAGTTGTCATCATCAAAAAGGGGGAGAATGTTGAAGCCTACCAAGTTGAAGCCTATCAAGTTGCAAGATTTTGATGATGGACAAACACTTCTACCTCATGATGATTGCTCTACCTCAATTGAAGACTATTGAAGATTATGGGTGCTTTTGGAAGTTTTGTGTAAACTTAGAAAATATGTGAAAAGCCTTGATCACTTACACAAAAATCCTTCCCAAGTCGACTTACCCTATTGATATAGTCGACTACCCATACTTAGTCGACTTACCAAAAACCCCTAGTCGACTAGACCATTCCAAACCAAATTTCCTAACTCTCTGTTTGGACCCTGTAATGACAATTAGTCGACTTGACTTATATACCTAGTCGACTAACAGATACTCTAGTCGACTACCCAATTTCCCAAGTCGACTAATATCAGATACAAAATTTTCCCAACTCTCTGTTTCTGTCTGAAATGAAACTTAGTCGACTACCCCTATTTCCCAAGTCGACTAACACATTTTATAGTCGACCAACAGTATTTTTTAGTCGACTAATTCAGTTATCCAGAAACCTGTTCTACCAACAGACATAAACCTAGTCGACTAATTGCTAAACCTAGTCGACTAATAGTTGTAGTTTTGCCTAGTCTAGTCGACTAACTCAGAATCCTAGTCGACTATAGGCAGTTTCTGACTGTTGGACAGTTTCTCTTATCTGATCCATTTGACAACGTTTTCCAACGTTTAAATTATCTGAATTGGTCCTATAACTACCCTAACTGACCCTAGTCTTCAGCTATAAATAGGGAAGTTATTCCAAAGGCCAATTACAAATTTTTTCCATCAGTTTTTCAAAAGAAAAATTCCAGAATTCCTAAAAACTGATTTCCAACTTCTGTTCTTCACCAAAAGCCATTCCATTAGTGAAGTGCTCTGAAGTTCATCTTTCCTATACTACCTTGTCCACATACACATTCAGTATCAAGGCTATAGGAAATCATTGTATTCATTCAAAGAAGATTTTGTACAAGGCGTCTTCTTGGGAGTAGAAGAAAGTTGTACAAGGCGTGTTCTCTTTGGTGTAAAGAGGAGTTGTGCACATTTGACAAAGGGCGTTTGTCAAGTGGTGTACAAGGCATTGGTTGTGGGTGTACACAAGTAAAGAAAGGAAAATCTCAAGCATTTTGCTTGGGGACTGGATGTAGGTCACAAGGAACGAACCAGGATAACTCTCGTGTGTTTGCGTTTGTATTTTCTGTGTTTATCTTGTGATTATTTTAATTCCTGCAAGTAGTTTGTTTAAATTTTTATAAACACTATTCACCCCCCCTCTAGTATTTGTGTTGCTTTGATTATAGATCCTACATTAACATTAAGCACTAAAATGAAATTTTGATAAAAACACATGTATACTTTGAATTCCAAAAACCAAACCGGTATTTTTCTAGGATAAAAAATCTTTTATGAAAACACATATAAATCTTGTGTGTGAGTGTGTATGATACTTGAGCAATCCACCAACTAATTTATCTTTACATTTTATCTAAAAATAAAATCTTACTAAAAAACAAACCTAGACACAAGTCTTCTCTTGAAAATCTTAACTTGAAAATCTTCTTCTTGACTTGATCCAAACCATGATCTAATGAGCTAGACTCCTCTTGAGTACTTGATGTGGTTTGATGCACAAGCTCTTGAATAAACACGTGCTAGCTCCAAAACACGACTTTAAATCCTTTAATGAAGCTAACACCTACTAAGATCTTGATCACAAATCTGAGACTAAATAAACACAAGATCATTAGTACTATAACTACATGAGTTAATCATCATCAAAACTAAAGTGATGGGCCTTTGGGCCAATAATCCCCCCTTTTTGATGATGACAAAACTCATGGAGTTATATATGCATAGATTAAAGTTAAACTTCATAGAACTCCCCTTAACTCATGCATAGCAATAAACAATAAGATATTCAATGAAGTATATGAAACTAAAACATATATGCATAAAACAAGGTGAGAGAAACATGCATAAATCAAAAATTCTTTTTCCCAAAAACCTTCTCCCTTTTTTGTTTAAACTTTCAAAATCATTTTCCCATTTTGTAAAATGCATAAAATCAATATATGCAAAAACTCAAATATGCATATATAAATTCAAAATCTTTCTCCTCCTTTTTATCAATCATCAACAAAGGGGTGAAAAACAAATCATCAATAAGGATATATATGCGATATACATTCATGAAGAGAGAGACGTGAAGTTAGCTCTCATGTATACATGCATTAAATGAAGAAGAGATGACAAAGCCCTAACTCACATAAAGCATAATATGCAATGCATAAGTGGAGATGTGAAGCTCCCTCTACACACGTGTATCACATAAAGAAGAGATGTCAAGCTCCTCAATACAAGATACACTCAACGTGAATATATATATAAGAGATGTTAAGCTCCCCTTGCATATAGACAATACATATCAAAACATTTTTAACACAAATTTTGATAATACTTAAACAAATTTTGATACCATTTGAAATTGGAAATTTTTGATATCAATTGAAATTGAAACATTTGTAAATTTTGATACCAATGAAGGTAAAGTATTTTATATTGAAATACCAATAGAAATACATGGTAAATTTTCATACCAAATGAAAGGTAAAACATTTGTGATATCAATTGAAATTAAAACCCAATTGGAAATCAAAACATATTGATACTAATTGAAGTATATTGCAAATTTTGATATCAACAAAATACAAATTGAAAATAATGCATAAGTTATTAAAATACCAATTGAAATTAAGATTTATGTCAAGCTTAGCATAAACATGTAATTTGTGCTTTAAACATGTAAATATATTATAAATCAAGTACAATCAAATCATATATATGTATGAAAATGAAAATACCAATAGAAATTGATATTACTTGAAATGTGAGGCATACATATATAGAAAACAAAATATGAGTATACAAAGAAAATATCAATTGTGATACCAATTGAAAATATGATGAGAATCAAGTGTATAACTCATAAATATCCACCATTTTCATGCACATGATAAAAGATATTTAATTTGAGCATACAAGGCATGTCACCCATCCATCCGCCCTTTTTAGGGTGGAGGTTTTCAAACATATGATTTGAAAATAGTTGTAATTTGAAAACACTACCAAATGAAGAATAAATAACTAGCTTAAAGTAATTTTTGAAAAACTAGTTAAATATCCTTCAAATATGAAAACAAATCATATATATCTCATGAACTGTACTAAATACATAAAAATTGACACACGAAATCTATAAAGCTCTAAAATATGCTCATGAAATAAAATCATGAGTAAACAAAGAAATAATGTGAGTGTACAATCATGTGAATAGCATATACATGAAAATAGTCAATGAGACTCAACATAAACATGAATATCTTTTTATCAAACAAATATGAAAATCATAAAAATTTATTTTTCATTTAAGAGCAAACTTCAAGGTATATGTATGATTTATCAAAACTAACAATATACATACATAGCCCAAACATAAAAGGAGTTCATAATAGTATTTGCATGAAGGCAAGTGACTCAAGGGTATACATGTATATTTATTAGTTTTGAACAACAATTACATATACATGAAGCAAAACAAAAAAATAGGCAAAACAATTATAAATAAGAGAATCATCAAAACTAGGTTATACATGTACATGTAATGAGTATAAATGAGCAATGAAGTACAAATATATAAAGAATCAAATGTTGCTCACTACTTGTACAAGTATATACACAAGTTTTGATAAAAACTACATCTAAACAAGTATTTACCACATAAAACACAAAACATGAACATGCTAAAAATCATCAATGTAAAAGCATGTAAATAAAATAGAAGTTTAGAGATAGTTATCAAACCAAAGAACTATACTCTAAGTCTTCAAAACATGGTGATCTTCCCACCAAACTTCCTTGATAGCGGTGCATTAATTTGTAGTGTCCATCAAGCTCATGCACCCACCACCAAGGCACCAAATCTCTCACGTCATGTGAGAGCCCACACCTACATCAAACACAAGAGGTGGGGACTTTGGTACCCATTTTCTTTTAGGTCTACGGGGGTTAGCATGATTTGGAACCCAAAGATTTTTTTAGCAAAATTAATATGTTTTATCTTATAAAAACAAAACTTTACTAAATGACCTTTGCGACCGCAATGTGTACACTTGTACATTCTAGAATGCACATGAGAGTGAGTGTGATCATGATGGGCAAAATGTGTATAAATGTGTCATGGGTGATGTGCATGAACATGTGGAGCTTGTTTCTTTTGAAATAAGGTTTTCAATCTTTTATGGTTAAATACACAATTGCTCAAAGTTGAGCTCAAACAATCTATTCTATTTTTTAGAAATTTAATCTCATTTTGATCAATAGTGGTATGTAAAGCATGGTGAGAATGAGAATCATTATTCTTTTTCTTTTTAGAAACATTTTCTTTTTCTTTTGAAATAACTTTCAAAGAGTTGTTTTCTTCCAAAATGATTTCTTTTTCTTTTTCTACCAAAATAATTTTATTTTTCAAAGAAGTATTTCCTTCACAAAGATCATTTAGCTTAGAGGACAAGGAAATATTCACATTTTTCAAGAAATCGTTTTCTTTTGAAATGCATTCCAAATTATTTTTAAAAGAGTCATTTTCTTTTAACAAAAAAGTGTTGTTCTTTTTTAATTTATTATTATCCTTTTTAGGCATATCATATTTTTCTAAAAGTTGTTGACAAAATGAAGCAAGCTCTTCATAAAGCATGTCAACATCCTCATCAAGCTCGGATTCAGAGTTTACCTCAAGGGGGTTATCCCCTTGGACCATGTAGCATACGTTGGAAGCTTCACTTCCAACATCCGAGTCGCTCGCCGCATAGTATTGCTCTTGTTCGCCAAGGGAGACTTAGAGTGTTCCATACTATAAAAGCCGAATCAAAATTAGAAACCCTAGATACATATTCATCATTTAGGGTTGCCTTTAAAGTATGGATGGCTTTTACATTAGCCTCAAGGTGTTTGCCATTTAAACAATATGTATCTTTAATTGTGGCAAAATAAATATGAATGCCTAAGGCTTTGAAGTATAATGACATTTTAACTTTTCAAGTTTGGATGTTAAGAATGTCAAAGGCGGGAGGTGACATGAAATCCATGTATGTGTACAAATATTGTGATTAACCAAAAAATAAGGATCTTTAACTCTAGGTTGTTAGACTCAAATCAAAAGCACGAGACTCTGATACCAATTGAAATCACCTAGAGGGGGTGAATAGGTGACTAGCTAATCTAATGGTGAATTAATGTGGAATTAAAACTATTAATGCAAACTAAAAACTATTATCCACAACACACCAAGTATAATACAAGAGTATAGCTGAATTCCCCGTGAAGGACTCTGGACTATCTCCTGAAGATTCCTCTAGATAAGAGTTGATGTGCCACTTTGGCTCTCTTGGTTAAATACAAGTGTGAGCAAACACTCCCCAAGCATATAACAATAAGGCACATGTATATCAAGCATATAAAGATAAAGGCAATATAAGCATGCAAGATATAAAGACAAGTGAGAGATAGAGAGAGCAATCGCAAACACGGGAGATTGTTTCGAGGTTCGAGCACCCTTGCTCCACGTCCTCGCTTTCAACACTATGAAGGATTCTACTAAAAACGATCCCACCGGATCACTCGATGCTGCAACACCTACAAGGAGTTCATACTAGAACTCTTGGACTCACTAGTCCCCTCACTTGTTCACGCAAGAACAACACACTACAAGCACACTAACTTGTCGAGGCCGCACCTCTACAACGAGCTCTCACTAAAACTCGAAACCACGCGAATCCGCAAGTCCGCCTCCTCAAATACAAAGTAGAACACTTTGGTGATCACAACACTTTGATCACATAAGACTCTCTCACAATAAGGATCTCTATAGGATTGATATAGCAATGGATAGCTCAAGTGTATGTGTGAAAAACTTAGATGGATTTGTGGTGAAAAACTCAAAGAAAACTCTTTTACAAAATACTCTTGAAAATCTCTCCATTTGATATGGCAATTTTGGCTCTTAAACAAGTGGAGATAAACAATATAAGATGTATTAAAAACTAGCTTGAAAACCCACTTCAAATCTTGTAGAAAACAGTCCAAGGGAACCCCAATATATAGGCATCAAAAAACTAGCCGTTGGGGTGCAAATCATAAGTTCAGACTGCTATCGGTCGACTGCCTGGTCGACCGCCAACGGTCAATTTTTCGACCGTTGGGAAAGTTGGTCGACCGGCCGGTCGACCGCCAACTGGGCAATGTTCCAGCAGTCGACCGGGCCATTTCCAGAGAGCTGGCGGTCGACCGTGCGGTCGACCGACCCTGGCCGTGCACGTTTTGTACCTCTGGCTCGGTCGACCGGAAGAAGGCCAAAAACAGTATTTTCAGGGATTTATAAGTTGTCTTTTTAGCTTTGATAAAATCCCATAAATTCTCTAAAAATCTACAAAAATAAGTTCAGAAATATACTTTGATATACAAGCATGTTTCAGTAAAAAAATAAAACATGTTACAAACATTTTGAACTATTTTCGTAATATGAAAGTTTTGGCTTAAAACAAAAACCGTATTTTTCCAAATTGATTTTTCTAAATTGAAAACTGATTTTTCAAAACTCCTCTAAATATAAAAACAAGATATTCTAAACACTTTTAAAACTTAGTGTATATGGATATGATCCACTACACATATATGATGAAATATCTATGTTTTTAACATTAAGCACTAAAATGAAGTTTTGATAAAAACACATGTATACTTTGAATTCTAAAAATCAAACCGGTATTTTTCTAGGACTAAAAATCTTTTATAAAAATACATATAAATCTTGTGTGTGAGTGTATATGATACTTGAGCAATCCACCAACTAATCTATCCTTTACATTTTATCTAAAAACTAAATCTTACTAAAAAACAAACCTAGATACAAGTCTTCTCTTGAAAATCTTCACTTGAAAATCTTCTTCTTGACCTTGTCTAAATCATGATCCAATAAGCTAGACTCCTCTTGAGTACTTGATGTGGTTTGATGCAGAAGCTCTTGAATCAACACGTGCTAGCTCTAAAACATGACTTTAAATCCTTTGATGAAGCTAAACACCTACTAAGATCTTAATCACAAATCTGAGACTAAATAAATACAAGATCATTAGTACTATAACTATATGAGTTAATCATCATCAAAACTAAAGTGATGGGCTTTTGGGCCAACAGTTTGAACCCAACTGAAATTCTGATTTTTAAAATCCCTAATGCCCTATAAAAAGACTAAACTACTTTTTTGATGCCTCCAAAGAAAAATCATGATCCAACTCTTCCCGCCTCCTTCTTTCTTTTCTCCTCCGGCGGAGCATGAACAAAAGGGATCTTGAAGTGCAGAGATTGAGGAACATGCTAGGGGAGATCAAATCCTAGTAAGTAATCTATTTTCTCAAAATTTATTTGATATAAATAGTTCATTAAAAATCATGTCTATATCATTATTATTCATAAATTTCTATGCATCAAAACCCAACCAAAAATCCAACAAAAAATATATGTGAAGATATACCAACTCATAATTTTAATTTATATATATTTATGGAATTTTTAACAAAGGATTTCATTTTAAAAAAAGAAGAAAGAAAAAAAGAAAGAAAGAAAAATTGCATACTAAAATAAACAGATAAAAATAAAAGAAAAATATTGAGAAAAATATAAACAATAATCTACAATTCTTCTACTTTCTATGATAAAAATTTTAGACAAATAGAGACATGAAATTAAATCAAATCACCCACTTTAAACCATTTCTCTTAATATTAGATTCAGACCCGTTAAGTATTTTAATAGTTTAAAGCCTATTAAAAATCTAACAAAAATTGAAAATTGGTTTAAACTAAACCTACTAAATTCATTAGACCCAGAGGATCATATTCCTAACCCCCAAACTAATTAATTAAGATTAAAACTCTTATAACACTCAAGTAAAATATCTTTTTAAAAATTTAACAATTTCTATTGAAATGAACTATGTAGATTTATCGGGGCCTTATGATTTCAATGTTTTGGACTTGGGATCGAGTTCAGGTGAGTGTTCTTTTCCTTCTTCAGTTAAATAAGAGTTTTGTGATAAATGATTTTATTTTGTTATATAATTATACTACTAAAATTTTATAAGATGATTTGTGAGTATTATTTTCCTCATTCACCATTGTCAGAAATATATGTGTGTGCGAGTTGCTTGTTTTATTTAATGTGACTGTCTGCCTTATTATACCAGTATGATTACCCCTATCATTTCATGAGGTACCCTGAGTGCTCACTTTGATTATATAGCTTACTTGAGTGCCATTCAGTATCTTTTCATATGTTAGTTGTTCGACGTTATTAGCTCGGGACTAGTTGTGGTATAACCTTAGATTGTGACTTGTTTTGATCTATAGATTGACTGATCTAGTTCAAATTTGAGGACAGATAGTATCACTCATGTATATTATTTACCGGATAATTATTTGGTGAATTGAAACTTGCAAAATAATTACATGTTGATTGATTGGTGAGTCGATGAGGGTTAGATTGTCAGGTATTAGTTTCTTATATGTTTAGTGGTATATGGAGTACTTGGTAGTTCTTGATATTACATATTGATATTGAGCATCATATGCATATGGTTGGATCTTAGTATTGTGATATGGGACTTATGTCATTTCATGTGTAACCGTTTCAGATTCAAATTTAGTTGTGATAAATTTTAGAATATAAATTGATTGATCTTGAGGTTGATTGGCTCATGATTGAGATTAAAGATTCATATTTTATGTGGAGTACTTATCAGACTTGATATTCATGTATTTGATGATAAGTTAGATAAAGATTCATTGTATTCTGAGAGTGTATTATATATGAAGTTACCTTATTAAAAGACTGATCTTCTGATACTTGGACTGATATGGACTTAGTTAGAGTTAGAATTGATTGACATGAGGATTGGTCAGGGGTGGCTCAACCTCTAGGCAAATGAGGCAGTCGCTTAGGGCCCCTAAATATAATGGGGCCTCCAAAATTATAGTGTAAATTAGTATTTAATTAAAATAAGAAATAGAAAATATAGAAAATGTTTTTTATTTGTTCAAGTGGGCGTTCCAGAGTGGTTATTGAACATGACTAGAAATTGTGTGGGCTTTGCCTTCGCGAGTTTGAATTCTTTGCCTGCGCGAGTTTGAATCCTTCATCCACGCTTTTTTGATTTTTTCCCTCTTCATTTTATATTAACAGGAAAAACATGAGTTTCTACCACTTTCTCAAACTAATATCCTCCACTCCCTATAACTATTTAATTATAATTAAAGAGGAGTCTCTTCCACTTCCTCAGCTGTCTTTTTCACTCTCCCTAACTATTTAATTATAATTAGAGAATTTTTCAAAATTAAAACTCTCTCTGTGCAGCCTCGCGCTTCACCACCTCTGTCGCCCAGACCTCAGACTGACGGTAGGGCCTGCAACTGCTCTATAGAAAAAGATACATTAGCAAAACTTGAATACAAAAACTTAATTAAAAATTTTGCATCTTAAAAAGCTAGAAGAATTATTTTTCAATAAAATAATAATTAAATAAAATATTAGTTAATATTAATTACTTTTTAAAGTATATTTTAAAAGGGCTCATTTGAAATTTTCGCCTAAGGTCTCCCTAAAAATTGAACCGCCCCTGGGATTGGTGTTCATTTCAGAGGATTTTGATCGGTGTTCCGATGAGATTGATGTAGTTGGATCCGTAGTTGTGAGTATTCTCTATTTTATCTCTGATTATACTGTTTGATTATTGATGTCTTGTTGATGTTGATTATCAGACGTAGAGACATCTTAAATTTCATATTGCTTGAGGAGTAGGCGTAGATTGGGTTGACCTGACCTGATGGCATGTATATACATAATTGACTAGTTACTTGAATTTCTAAATCTTGTGTTTGAACTTAATGGAAGTGAGAGTGTATGATGGTCTTAATTAAGATTGGATAGTGATGATTGGTTGGATATAGATGAATATGTATTTTATATATTGGGACTTGGATATATCGACGACTTTGAGGATCTGAGTTGATTAAATATTTTGCTGGATTATTTTATTCATGTCAGCGGGTCATTACTTATTAATATCATGATTTACTTGAAGAACTTGACTGGTTATACATGATATTTACCTGATAACTATAATATCCATGTTACCATAATTGCTGAAAAAATTTATACGGTAATAACACTCTCATGTTATATTTGTTACATGTCCTGTTATAACGGTATCCTGTTCGCTGACATTATATATCATGTTATACCGGTATCCTGATTACACATGTTGATGTTGTTATCGTGGCTATCACCGAGTTGTCCTAGTAATCTAAGTAACATGCACATTAAATAATCTTAATAAACTAATGACATGATATTAAAACAATTTACACTGAGATTGAAAAAATTGATAGAATAGACAGCGTCTGTATTTTGGGTGGACCTAGGATATAGGTTGAGCAGCCGAAAGAGGGTTCCACTGCAGGGTTCCCAGTGGTGACTGGCACTCCGTTCTGTTCTTATTCCTTTTATACATGTTCCTGACTACCTTGCGGTAGGGCTTGGTTTAGCGCCAAAAGTCTGGGCAGTGGTCCCGGGTATGTACGGGACGCACCTAAAGCATGGACAATGTCTCCAACCGATCAGTTTTAATAACTTAGAACCTCGATTGTCACGTGTGATAGGTATAGTATGGGATGCGTATATTACAGGTGGCAATTGATGTTCGCTGACATAATAATAATAATAAATTGTTCATAATATACTGAAATTGATTGTCTTTACCTGATACATATATGTATGTTGGACATTTGATGATACTGATCTGATTGGACAACCTGACTCTAATACTGACTTACTCTACCCGTCTGATATATAGATTGTAATAGACATTTGACTAAATACCTGACCAGACACATACTCTACTGTGTGCTATCCATATTACTGTTTATTTACTTTATTCATGTCATTTCTTATTCCAGTATGTATGTGTGTATATACACACACACATATATATTTTCTTTATCCGCTCACATGTTATATGCACATGCATTTTCCAGTTTATTCTTACACATTCACTAGGAGTTCTGACTCCCTGAATATGTATATCCAGATCTATGACTATTTATTACTTATAAGTTATTTGGAGAGGATTACATGCTTTATGGGGAGCTGAAGTCTCTTTTCTTGATTATAAGTATTCTTGTTCTTTTATTCATATTATTTCCTTATTCGATCTATATCGTGTCCAGTTGCCATTTCTTTCCTTTATTCATCTGGTATAATTGTATTAGATATTTGTATGTCATATTACAGTGATATTGATTCATCGTAGTAGATTTTATATCTTGTTCAGATTACTTCAGGCTTAGCGTATGTGCATAGGGTATTTTTCTCGCGTACATACATCGCTGACCATCGTCGCGACTCCCTTTCCGTGTATTTTGGGAAGCGGGAGCGTGACAAAATCTTTATATACCCAAGAGCATTCCCATGCCTAACGGATGTGAGACTATTTGTTCGACATCCAACTCAACAGTAAGATGGTCTACTCCACAGTGAGGGTATTTAAAGCTGAATTTTGGCGGCTTGTGGATCAGACTACATGATGGCGGCGGGAAGCTTTTGTGATTCAGGATTTTTCCTGGGCGAGTTCTTGCTGCGAGGTATGCTCACTCTACTTTCACTCTCCGTTTTTTTTTCTTTTTTCCTGTTCTTGAATCGAAGTTGAGGGGGCTTTGGGAGGGAATGATTTGTCTCCGCCGATTCTTTCACTGTTAATGTATTTTGATTGAGGGGTATTCCCTTTATCATGTTCAGCTCTGCAAAGAGAAGGTCGATCTTCTCATTTTAGGACTCTGCTCGGTGATGTGGTGACTCGAATAAAGAAGAAGAGTGCAGTCTTCTGCCTCTGACATGTTCTTCGTTTCTTTCTGTTTCCTATGAAAATTAAGAAGAAAAAGTGTGTGAGATTCATGTTTCTAACTCATCATTTACAGCTACAGCGTTGTATCAGAATTCTCAGCTAAAAGCTTAAAAAATACCCAAATACTGACCGAGTGAGACTCCCACATTTTTCCTATGTTTGTTTTCCAACAGCCAAACAGGGTCTCAGCAAAGGGGAAATGGGTCTTGAGGTGTACTTAAAGTAAGTAATTCTAATAACAATAAAAAGATCCATTTCTGTTTAGGTCAAAGGCATGGAACCATACCCTCGCACAGATTTACTTAGATTGTGTCCCGAATTAATTTCTTTAAAAAAAACTAATGGGTTATGATTTGAGTATTAATTGTTAAATATTTATACCATGCTCTAACCTACGTTGTATTTCATATTGTAAGAATAAAAAGCCCGCGGGGCGGGTCGAGATTCTATTAGGCATCATAGATCCAATAGAGATTGTTAAAAGATCTCATGAGGATAAGATAAGATAATCTTTTGAAATTCAAATTAAGATTCATCTAAATGTTGTTAATTGTTATTAGCTGGATCAAAATTATAACTTTATCTCCTAGCATCTATATAATTCTATGAGAACTTGAAGAGTAATGATTTTCTTCCAACCACAAAAAAGAATCATCTCTTCTCGCTGATTTCACAAGGAGTTTTCATTGGGGTACTTGAGCTGTGAATTTAAGCGTGTTCGTTCTTAAAACGTCCACCAACCGTTGAGGATCGAGACGACGACAAAAAGTGTGATTGAGTCTATCACTATTACTGTTTCTGCTGAGATAATCATAATCTCTCTCCTCCATATTTAGGCTATTTTAAATTCTACACATATCATATCTTAGACTAGGTCTCAAATCTTTCTTTATCTTAAAATTTTTTAATAAATGGGTTTTTCACTAAACTGAGAAAACCGATCTTTCTATTTGTAGATGTACAAATTAATATTGAATTATTACTTTAAGTACACCTCAAGACCAAATGTAGAGTTTATTGAATTATTACTACTAATTGTCTAAATTGATGGAGGGAAAGCATGAGCAATGTTACGATAGCAAAAAGTTTCAAAAAAAAAATTAATACACATACCTTTAATATTATTGTTTTGCAAGATTTCTAAAGTTTTTCTTTTATTTTAAATTCATCCTCATAGTCATGGAATTAATAGGAAGATATAATGTGACGCCCCGATCTGGCGGGTACGGAGACGTCACTGCTGAAATACACCTAGAGGGGGGGTGAATAGGTGTAATTGCTAATCTAATGCTCTTTTTAAATTTTACTTAAGTGAGTGATGCAACGATCTCTCAAAACACGACTAAGAGCCGAATACCCCTTGCGAGGTTCTGAACTCCTTCCTCCCAATTCCCTTAAATGGGTTAGAGGTGCGCAATGCAACCGTGTTGTATTGAGGTGTGATCGAACAATTCCAAGTATGAAATGCGATGATGAAATGCACACAAGTAATATAGCAAGAAATATTGAAAGCAAGTAAAATAAACAAGTAAGGATATCACAAATAAAAGTTAGTTCACAAGCAATAGATTGGAAGTAATTTAAAGCAAGAAATTAAGCAAGAAGAACGCCAAGCCAATCGCAAACAAAGTGATTTGTTTCGAGGTTCGAGCCCGTAGCTCTAGTCCCCGCCTTCACCTCCGTGAAGGGTTTCCACTATCCCCTTAGGATCCCGTACAAGTTAGGCCTCCAAAGACCTCAAGCCCGTAGCTTCACCTTACAAAGAAGTTCCCCTTAGGAACTTGTCTCCACAAGAACAAAGGATTACAAATTGGTGATCTCAACTAGACCACAACACTCTTTCTCTTTTACAAACACTCTCACACTTTTACAACTTCTCCTATAGAAAGAATATGAAATTTTGGCTCAAAGAAGTGTTTGTGAGAAAAGCTTCAGTTGTAGAGTGATATTAAGAATCAAACAACAACTGAAAATCAAACTTAAAAGAATGGAAATGAAAGCTTTAAACTATTTTTCTCTTTCTCTTGAAAAACTATGAAAACTTGTATTTTTCTTGGTAAATAACTAAGGCCTATTTCCCACTATTTATAGGGAGAGAATAGGTTAAAAACTCTGATTTTTCCAGCTAATATCACCTGCAAAAGCACCCCAACCCTCTAAAAAGTCTGTTAAAACAGAAAATAAAACAGATTTTCAGAACAGCCCAAAGAGGAAAGAGCCGTTGGAGGTGTTGCAGGCCTACCGGTCGACTGCCGGTCGACCGGGACTCTGCTGGCAAAAGAGCCGTTGTGGCTCCGGTCGACTGCCGGTCGACCGATCACAAGAGAGGAAACACAGTTTCCTTCTACCGGTCGACCGACCCAGTCGACCGGAAAGATACAGAGAGCAAACGTCTGTTTTCGGTCGACCGGTATATAGGTCCGGTCGACCGACAGACATGCACAACCTGTGCATGTCCGGGCACAGCAGCCGGTCGACTGGGCCGGTCGACCGGTCTGCCTGGAAAACAGTTTTTCTGGGCAGATTTTAAGATGGAAAAATTTTGTATAAAATCTTTAAAAATCTGAAGCTAAGTTTTATGCTGAAAATAGTTTATATACATGTATTTAAAACAAGTTTTTGAAGATGTAAAGCTTTGGGTACATGTATGTATAAACTAAGGCATAAACCTAGAAATAAATATTTTGAAAACATAGAAACATACAAAACAAATGTGTGTGCAAATCCTAGAGCCAAATTTCACATATTCTATCTTTACAAAACTAAACTTACAAACTACACAGGTCTTCAAGACTTCAACTTGAGCTATCTTCTCTTGATCTTCAATATTTCAATTTGAGCCCAATTTGACTTGTCTTGAGTCCAATAGCTTGTATTTGAGTCCAAAAACTTTGTATATGAGTGAGAGTACTTCTAGTATGATACTAAACCTGAAACACACTTAAACAACAAATAATATTAGTACAAATAACTAATATGTTTGTAATCATCAAAATACACTAAACATGGGTTGATTGTAACCTTGGGCCAACAATCTCCCCCTTTTTGATGATGACAAAACATATGAGTTATTAAACAAATAAAAAAGAGGAAAGAGCTTGGAAAGCTCCCCCTTAAACAATGCTATGTATTTAACATGAATATGAACACTATGTAAACATACATAAGGCATTGAAAAATATCATCACCAAAAAAAATAAACTATCATAAGGAATAAAGGAATAAAAAACAAACAATAAAGGAATAAAAAACAAACAACATATATTTCCTCCACATATTTTTCCCAAACTTATATTTCTCCCCCTTTTTGTCATACATCAAAAAGGGTTAAAAAAAAATCAATTTTACATATTAGAAACCAAAACAAAACAAACAAGATATTTTAAGTATCAATTTTACATACATTCAATTCACCACAAATAAATGAAAATCTTGCATAATCCAAAGGTTTTGTGAAAATATCCGCAAGTTGAAAATCGGTAGAAACAAAATCAATATCTATGTCACCTTTTTCAAAGTGATCTCTAAGAAAGTGATATCTAATGTCTATATGTTTGGTTTTACTATGTTGATTAGCATTTTTGGTCATGTGAATAGCACTAGTATTATCACAATAAATCTTAACATGATCAAAATGTAAATCAAAATCGAGAAGAGTATGTTTCATCCAAAGTACTTGTGCACAACAAGCCCCGGCTGCTACATACTCCGCCTCGGCGGTTGAAAGGGCTACACTATTTTGCTTTTTGGAAGACCAAGACACAAGACAATTGCCCAAGAATTGGCAAGTGCCACTTGTGCTCTTCCTATCTACCCTACAACCGGCATAGTCGGCATCCGAATAACTAGTCATGGTAAATTGGTTAGTTTTCGGATACCACAAACCTAAATCAATTGTGCCCTTAAGATACCTAATTATGCGTTTACCGCTATTAAGTGTGATTCCTTAGGACATGATTGAAAACGTGCACATAAACATACGGAAAACATTATATCCGGCCTACTAGCCGTAAGATAGAGTAAACTACCAATCATGCTACGAAATAATTTGATGTCTACTTCCTTACCTTGTTCGTCCTTGTCAAGTTTCGTAGTGGTTGCCATGGGAGTCTTTGCTACTTTGGATCCTTCAAGCCCGAACCTCTTGATGAGTTCTTTGGTGTACTTGGCTTGGTTGATGAATGTCCCATCACTACGTTGCTTGATTTGAAGTCCAAGGAAGAAGTTGAGCTCCCCCATCATAGACATCTCAAATTCCCTTTTCATGCATGATTCAAAATTCTTGCAAAGTGAAACATTAGAAGATCCAAAAATAATGTCATCAACATAAATTTGAACTATGAGGATATCTTGATCTATATGTTTGGTAAATAATGTTTTATCAACTTTTCCTTTCTTAAAATCATTTGAAATCAAAAATGAAGACAATCTTTCATACCAAGCCCTAGGGGCTTGTTTTAAACCATAAAGTGCTTTATCTAATTTATAAACATAATTAGGGTGTGTAGGATCAACAAACCCGGGGGTTGTTCAACATACACCTCCTCATCAATATAACCATTAAGAAAGGCACTCTTTACATCCATTTGAAATAACTTAAAATCTTTAAATGAGGCATATGCTAAGGTCATCCGTATGGCTTCGAGCCGTGCTACGGGTGCAAAGGTTTCTTCAAAATCGATCCCTTCGATTTGAGTGTAACCTTGGGCAACTAACCTAGCCTTGTTTCTAACTACATTACCCGATTCATCCAACTTGTTCTTAAAGATCCATTTAGTGCCAATAGTTGGTCTATCTTGGGGCCTAGGAACAAGGTGCCAAACTTGATTGCGCTCAAATTGATTGAGCTCCTCTTGCATGGCAAGCAACCAATATGAATCGGCCTCGGCCTCGAGGACATTTTTAGGTTCTATGTGTGAAATAAAAGCAAAATTACCACAAAAATCTTGAATCTTAGAGCGAGTGGTTACCCCTTTTGATACTTCACCTATGACGAGGTCCTTGGGATGATGAGGATTGAATCTCCAATCCTTTGGTAGTGGATGAGAGGGCTCCTCTTCATTTGCTTGATGTTTATTTCCTTGAGCCTCTTCCACTTTGGCTTCACTTCCATCACCATCCTTTGGCTTGTCTCCCATGGTAGAAGCATCCTCCAAGGTCACTTTCTCCAAACCTTCATCTAAAGCATCAATTTCTACACAATTCTTAACAAACTTGTTAGATTCCTCAAATTTAACATGAATAGATTCCTCAATAGTCAAAGTTGACCTATTGAAGACTCTATAAGCCTTACTAGTATTTGAGTAACCTACAAAAATAGCCTCATATGATCTAGCATCAAATTTTCCCAAATTAATATTTGTATTTAAAACAAAACATTTGCAACCAAACACTTTGAAATAAGAAACATTAGGTTTTCTAGAAAAATACATCTCATAAGAAGTCTTAGTAGTATTTTTACATAGGAAAACACGATTTGCAATGTAACATGAAGTATGAACGGCCTCGGCCCACAAATAATGTGGTAGACCATATTCATTTATCATTGTCCTAGCCATCTCTTGTAAAGTACGATTTTTCCGCTCAACTACTCCATTTTGTTGTGGAGTTCTAGGACAAGAAAGTTCATGTTTTATTCCATGTTCCTCACAAAAGGTGGTAAAGGGAAGGTTAATGAACTCACCTCCTCTATCACTTCTTATTTTAATTATTGAGGAGCCATTTTCCTTTTCAACTCTTTTCTTAAAGGCTTGAAAATGTGAAAAGGTTTGACTTTTATGTTCAAGAAAATAAACCCAAGTAAAACGCGAAAAATCATCTACTAAAACATAAGCAAATCTACTCCCACTTAAACTTTTGGTTTGAGTTGGGCCAAATAAATCCATGTGGATTAGCTCTAATGGACGTGATGACATGATATCCTTAATTGATTTGAATGAGGACTTAGTTTGTTTCCCAAATTGACATGCGTCACAAACTCGGTCCTTTTCAAAGTTCAATGAAGGAATACCCTTCACCATTTCCTTAGAGTTAAGCCTAGAAATATGGTCAAATGAAACGTGGCCTAATCTCCTATGCCACAACCAAGAGTCGTCATCGAGGGCTTTTAAACATGTTATATTACAAGACATATTTAACATATCAATCATATAAACATTGCTTTCACGAAAACCGGAAAATACACAAACATTGGAAGTTCTATCAATTACTTTACAAGAAACATTATCAAAAACAACATCAAAACCTTTATCACAAAGTTGACTAACACTCAAGAGATTATGCTTGAGGCCATCAACTAAAACCACATTTTCAATTAAAGGAGAGGTGCCAAGTTTTACATTACCAATACCGATGATTTTACCCTTGGCGTCATCTCCGAAGGTGACGGTGCCACCTTCATGATATCTTGATAGGGTTGCAAAGTTGTTGATGTCCCAAGTCATGTGCCTTGAGCAACCGCTATCAAGATACCATAAACCTCTACGTCTTTGAGCTTTGGAAAGTACCTACATCATTTAAAACAATAGTTGACTTTGGTACCCAAACTTTCTTGGGTCCTTGAAAGTTAGTGTTACGAACCCAAACATTATGATGTGATGCACTTAGTCTATCATAACAAAAATTAGCTAAGTGTCCTTTCCGTCCACAATGTGAACATGAGTACACTTTTCTATACATGAATGCATGGTGTGCATGTGAAGTGTGAGCATGCTTTGGGGGTTTACCATGATGCATAGGTTGTGTAGCATGTACATGAGCATGAGCATGAGCATGATAAATATTTTTATTAGGAGCTTGTTTCTTAGGAAACATATTCTCCATCTTCTTCTTATCAAATTTACTACACTTTTTCAAAACAACATCTAATGAGTCTAATCTTTCCTTAAGCATGGCAATCTCATTAGAGTCTACAAATGGGGTCTTTCCTTTACAAGCAATCTTATATTTTTCAAAATCATTTTTAGTGGAAACTAAAGAAGAATGTAAATCATTATTTTCTTTAGAAAGATTTACAATTTGAATATTAAGAGATTCATTATCCTTTTTTATTTTTAAATATTTCTTCTTTAAGAAATCATAATTACTAGAAAGTTCCATAAAAGCTTCTCCTAGCTCATCCATGGATAAATCTTCATCAAAAGGAGTTGAGGGGGTTACCTTGCTTGTGCTCTCATTTGCCATGAAGCACATATTGGCGGTGTCGATCTCCTCCTCGGATTCACTTTCGTCATCCCATGTTGCTTTCATAGCCTTCTTCTTGTATGGCTTCTTGGATGAAGATGGCTTCACTTGTTCCGGACACTCCGCTACTATGTGTCCCGGCTTTTGGCAATTAAAGCAAATGATCTTCCTTTCTTCCTTGCCTCCTTGCCATCTCCTCCTTCCTTGGTACTTTGCCTTGTTGTACATCCTCCGGACATTTTTGACTAGAAGTGAGAGCTCCTCGTCATCTTCTTCTTCGTCATCTTCGTCGGAGTAGGTAGCATGACTTTTGAAGGCAATGGTCTTCTTTTTGGTAGGTGCCATGTCCTCCCTTGCCTTTCTCTCCATCTCATGGGTCTTCAAGTTCCCAATGAGTCCAATGAGCTCAATCTCATCTTTGTCATTGAGTTCCTTCAATGTTGTAGCTTTCACTTCCCATGATGGAGGAAGAGCCCGGATGATCTTTCTCACCCTTTGATCATTGTTGATTTCTTCACCTAGAGAAGCAAGACCATTAGTAATCTTTGTAAACTTGGTAACCATATCATCTATGGTTTCATTCTCTTGCATGCAAAAATTTTCATATTGGGACCGAAGAAGGTCTATCTTGGCCCTCTTCACTTGTGATGTCCCCTCATGTGTTACTAGCAAATGGGTCCAAATCTCATAGGCGGATTTGCAATGGATGACTCTAGCTATGTCATCATCATTGAGGGCTTGTAGGAGTGCATAATGTGCCCTAGCATTGGCATCAAACTCCTTGGTCTCAATTTCGGACCAAGTAGATTCATCACCGGGGGGTACACTAAATTGTTTAGTCACGGCCTTTGCAACTCGACTACCTAGAGATTGCAAGAAAACGGTCATCTTAACCTTCCATATGGGAAAGTTAAGTCCATCAAACTTAGGGGGTGTCTTAATACCATCGGCCATGTTTACTATGTGGAAATGAATGAAGTGATTAGCAAAATGAGGATCTCTCTAAGGTTGTTAAGCCAAATCCTAGAGTCCAAGCTCTGATACCAATTGAAATACACCTAGAGGGGGGGTGAATAGGTGTAATTGCTAATCTAATGCTCTTTTTAAATTTTACTTAAGTGAGTGATGCAACGATCTCTCAAAACACGACTAAGAGCCGAATACCCCTTGCGAGGTTCTGAACTCCTTCCTCCCAATTCCCTTAAATGGGTTAGAGGTGCGCAATGCAACCATGTTGTATTGAGGTGTGATCGAACAATTCCAAGTATGAAATGCGATGATGAAATGCACACAAGTAATATAGCAAGAAATATTGAAAGCAAGTAAAATAAACAAGTAAGGATATCACAAATAAAAGTTAGTTCACAAGCAATAGATTGGAAGTAATTTAAAGCAAGAAATTAAGCAAGAAGAACGCCAAGCCAATCGCAAACAAAGTGATTTGTTTCGAGGTTCGAGCCCGTAGCTCTAGTCCCCGCCTTCACCTCCGTGAAGGGTTTCCACTATCCCCTTAGGATCCCGTACAAGTTAGGCCTCCAAAGACCTCAAGCCCGTAGCTTCACCTTACAAAGAAGTTCCCCTTAGGAACTTGTCTCCACAAGAACAAAGGATTACAAATTGGTGATCTCAACTAGACCACAACACTCTTTCTCTTTTACAAACACTCTCACACTTTTACAACTTCTCCTATAGAAAGAATATGAAATTTTTGGCTCAAAGAAGTGTTTGTGAGAAAAGCTTCAGTTGTAGAGTGATATTAAGAATCAAACAACAACTGAAAATCAAACTTAAAAGAATGGAAATGAAAGCTTTAAACTATTTTTCTCTTTCTCTTGAAAAACTATGAAAACTTGTATTTTTCTTGGTAAATAACTAAGGCCTATTTCCCACTATTTATAGGGAGAGAATAGGTTAAAAACTCTGATTTTTCCAGCTAATATCACCTGCAAAAGCACCCCAACAACCCTCTAAAAAGTCTGTTAAAACAGAAAATAAAACAGATTTTCAGAACAGCCCAAAGAGGAAAGAGCCGTTGGAGGTGTTGCAGGCCTACCGGTCGACTGCCGGTCGACCGGGACTCTGCTGGCAAAAGAGCCGTTGTGGCTCCGGTCGACTGCCGGTCGACCGATCACAAGAGAGGAAACACAGTTTCCTTCTACCGGTCGACCGACCTAGTCGACCGGAAAGATACAGAGAGCAAACGTCTGTTTTCGGTCGACCGGTATATAGGTCCGGTCGACCGACAGACATGCACAACCTGTGCATGTCCGGGCACAGCAGCCGGTCGACTGGGCCGGTCGACCGGTCTGCCTGGAAAACAGTTTTTCTGGGCAGATTTTAAGATGGAAAAATTTTGTATAAAATCTTTAAAAATCTGAAGCTAAGTTTTATGCTGAAAATAGTTTATATACATGTATTTAAAACAAGTTTTTGAAGATGTAAAGCTTTGGGTACATGTATGTATAAACTAAGGCATAAACCTAGAAATAAATATTTTGAAAACATAGAAACATACAAAACAAATGTGTGTGCAAATCCTAGAGCCAAATTTCACATATTCTATCTTTACAAAACTAAACTTACAAACTACACAGGTCTTCAAGACTTCAACTTGAGCTATCTTCTCTTGATCTTCAATATTTCAATTTGAGCCCAATTTGACTTGTCTTGAGTCCAATAGCTTGTATTTGAGTCCAAAAACTTTGTATATGAGTGAGAGTACTTCTAGTATGATACTAAACCTGAAACACACTTAAACAACAAATAATATTAGTACAAATAACTAATATGTTTTGTAATCATCAAAATACACTAAACATGGGTTGATTGTAACCTTGGGCCAACAACTGCGACGTATATACGCAGGTCGGAAATACCCTCACGTATATACGCTAAGCATAATTACAGGAAAGAATAAGAGTGCAGAAGCACAGTGGTAATATACATTCCAACAGAAATAACATAAGTACATGGTTATTACAGAGAGTGATACAATATTACAGGAATATTACATCACCAGAAATACAAAAATACATCATATGAAGAGATATACATATGAAGAGATATACAAAAGCTGAGAGGTGCTCACGACCAGCAAGAGAGGTCTCGAGAACCAAAACAGGAGAGGAACTGGGAGGAAGAGCTACTGCGATAATCCAAGCTTCTGCTGTATTCTGATCGTCACGGAAGGATCCGCTGCACACTCTGATCTGCTACAGCAAGGCCACCAAGATCCGATCTCTAGGATCTGGACATGAGAATTTAGGGTTGTTAGACGCAACCCTGCGAGTATATATAATAAAGCCAGATGGCGTGCATAACAGGTACACGTGTATATGATCAAGTGATGTGACCCAAGTATGCAGGTACAAGTAATAACAAATAACATAAGGGAAATTAAAGGAACGACAGTAAATCATATATATCGATGAATCTGAAACTGAAAACATACATAGAAGGCAGTATGAAGAGCATAGGTACATGCAGTAAATAAGTTAAATATGCGATAAATACAGGTATGGACAAAACTAGTTGTCCAAGCTCAGATTATGGATTCACGGGACAGATACGTCAAAGGGATAATCCAAACAAGGAAACCCTCATTTATATACTACATGTCTCATGTCACCATCGTCTGAGTTTATACAACTTGAGTTGCCCTAAGAGTAACAGAACTATAGTGTGTCTGGAGTAATCATCATGTGTCATAAAGTAAAGGGTCAACTCAGGGAATAACATTATAATTGGAATATAAAGGTATAGCTTTTTAATTTATCTAATAATAATAATCAGTACCATTTGATATTTCAATCGTCTCGCTACCAGCGCCTCACATCACCGATAGTCCATACTAAAGTTCGCACTCTGTAGAACTTACCCGGCTCTGATATGTGAGTACCAGGACCCGAACAAAGGAGAGACCAAATATCACACGTTCTTAATATTATTACTGTTTGGTTGTTTTATGTTATTCATCCGATCCATATGCTTTTGTATGTGCTATCGGGACACATACATCCACTTATGAATAAGATGAGTTATTATTTGGAAACTGAAAAATCTGATGGCTCATATTTATAGTGGGTCCCATCTCTGCCCGGAACTGGCTTAGGAGTACATGCTACTACTTCCGTGGACTTATCATTTGACTTATCATTACGCGCTCCACACGACACTTCAGATTCAGGCTACTGCTTCCGGGGACTTATCATTACGCGCCCTACACGACACTTCAGAAATATCACCATTATAAATATGACATCATACCGGTTTCCATCAGTTTCTTCCACCTCAGTGTAAGTTGAGTATTTTTATTATACATATATGAATTGCCCAAAGATAATATCCACAAGTGTATACAGTATAACCATGATTATCCAACTACGGGAATTAACAAGAGTATAATATCATGAGTATAATATCAGGAGTCACCCTTTTTCAGGGGTTCAGGAATACAAGAGTTCAGGAGTACAGGAGTTCAGGAGTACCAAATATCTGGTAACAGTATAATAATCATGCCGAGTCCCCGTAAAAGTAATAGTCATGAATATGCAATATAATACAGGTGCCACAATATCAGGTCAAGTGTCAAGTGTTATTATATCAGGTGTCAGATATCAGGCGATAAGTATAGCATGGCAAGTACCGGTGTCAGATATCAAGTAATAAGTATAGCATGGCAAGTACCGGTATCAGATATCAAATAATAAGTATAGCATGGTAAATACCGGTGTCGATATCAAGTGATAAGCATGGCAAGTATCGGTGTCAGATATCAGATGTCAAGTATAGCATGGCAAGTATAGGTGTCAGATATCAAGTGATAAGTTTAGCATGGTAAGTACCAGTGCATATATATCAGGGTCAGGTAACTAATATGTCGGTGAGAGTCACAACATCAAATATCAGGTATCAACCGGTCACATAACAAGGTACAGGAGAACGGTATAAACATTTCAAACTCTTCACAATTATTTTTATAATAATAATAAATTTATTTTTTAATTAGCTATGCGAAGCCGAGTAAAGCGGGAGCAGATCTAGACATACCCGGTATAATACCGGTTCGACAAAGTATAATAATGGCCGGAAGCTATTTATAAAGCATGATAATCATTTATATAACATATACTAACTTGCATAAAGATACGTCATATATTAAAAGCCAGATAATAATTATTAGACATGAAATGATGGTTATAAAGTAAGAAATGTCAAAGAAATGTACTCGCACCGAAATGAAAATACCGAGAAAAGTCCGAGAAATCTGCGAACCCGTGCAAGCAAGCCACTAGCCCATAAATATATATTAAAATATATAAATATAAATATTATAAATATATTAGAGAGGGAATGAGAGAGGGGGGAGAGAGAGAGGAGAGAGAGAGTATAGGATTATTTTTAGAAAAGAATTAGGAATTAAAAGGGGAGGGGTATGGCTGTAAATATGGGAAAGTAATTTGAGGATGAGAGGATGGGTATTTTAGGGAATGTAGAAAGTGGGTTTATTTAAGGAAAAGAAAGAGAAAAGAAAAGAAGGAAAGAATTAAAGAAGGAAAGAAGAAAGAAAGAAAGAAGGAAAATTGAGAGGGAGTGGGGAGGTGGCCGGCGGCCTGGCGGCGGGGCCGCCGCCAGGGGGAACGCGCGCATGGCTAGCCCGGGGGAGGAAATGGGTGGCGGAGTTTGTTTTGATTGTGGTTGTTGTTGTTTGTGTTGTTGAAGGAGGTGGTGGGTGGTGGTTGAAGGTGATGGTTGGTGGTGATTGGTGGTGTTGGGGAGTTAGAGGAGAAGGAGGAGGTGATGATGGGGTGGTGGGAGTGATGAATTTAATGGAGGTGATGGTGAATTTTAGAGGAGGAAGGGAGGTGGTGGTGATGGGTTTGGATGAAATTAGAGGTGGTGGTGATGGGTTTGGATGTTGGTGGAGGTTGAAGGAGGTGGTGGAGTGGAGAGGGGGTGTGGGGGAGTGGATCGTCGACTTAGGGGCGACCGGCGGCGATGGTGGTGATGGTGGAGGCGGCGGCCATGGAGAGGTGAGTGGGTTGGTTTGTTTAGTTGAAGGAGATGAGAGTTTTGAATTATGAAATGAAAAGGAAAAAGGAAATGAAGGTTAAATAGAATGGAGAAAGATTTGAAATGATGAAAAAATGGGGGGTAGAGGCTACAGCAGCAGCCTATGGCTGATGCAGGCGGCTGTGCAGGGGAGCAGGCGGCTGGAGCAGGGGGGTGGGGAAAGTCAAAGGGAAAGAAAAGAAATAGAAAGAAAAGGAAAGAAAATTAAAGAAAAGGGAAAAATTTAAGAAAAAGAAAAGAAAATAATATGAAAATTTTATTGTTAATTAATTAATTTATTAGAATATCTTGGAGTATAAAGTAGGGGAGTAGAGAAGGAAAAAGAAAGAAAAGAAATCGTCGGTAAAAATATTATTATTTTAATAGGGCGAAAATTTGACTGTTTCAGAAACGTTCCGAAAAATTCTCAAAAATAGAAAATATTATTTTAAGATATTTGATGAAATCATATTTGAGAAATTCAGTGTAGTTTTCAAATTAAAAATTCTGAAATCTTCCGGCGATACCGGCCGACACCAGAATCGGTGAAATTTCGATGAATTTAGAAAAATCCTAAAAAAATATATTTAGATAGAAAATAAAATTCTAAGAAGTAACTTGAAAGATATTTTTAAAAATTCAATCTCGTTTGAGAACTAAAAATCCGGGAATCAGTCAGCGATGCCGACCGACACCGGTTTTGGAGATTTTGTAAAATAATTCTGAAAATTTCCAGAAAATCATGAAAAATATAAAATATTATAAAACAGTGTCTGAAACTGAAATCAGTGAAATTGGACTACAGAAAGGTCAAATTGGGCAGCATGCTAGTATCAGGTTCTCAGTCCGGGTCAGGGCTAACTCTAGGTCTGAAACTACAGATCCGATACACAATAACATAAGTAATCACAATTTAAATACAAATACTGGAAGAAAATTGAAACAAAACTGTCAAAGAATTCGGGATACGCATCCGGGTACGTATCCCGGGAATAGGGTGCTACATATAAAGTGACAAAATTTCCCCTTGGCTGCAAATTAGAATTTTCGTATTCTTCTTGTTAGTCAATTAGAGATTTTTCATAGAAATGAAATAATTGTTCTAGTGAATCAATTTATAAAACCGAATAATTTTAAGTGGAAACATTTGGGAAGTTGGGATTTATATAAAGTTAAGAGCAGAGCAAATTTCAGTATGACTCGATTCAAAAATTTTGGTCAATAATTATTATCCTTTTGGTAGAATTAGACAAATGTCGAATATTTATGATATTTACTCCTTTGCCTTTATTCTTGGTATTATTCATGGTATGGAAATTTATTACCATTTAATACTTTGCTTTGTATTTATACAGGACGAAACTTGATCCGAAAGAGTCTACAATGAAAGAGTCAACCCTAAGGTATTTAGAAATTAAAGAAAAATTAAAAATGTATAAGTTATTTTGGCTTATTTCTATCAAACTCTTTTCTCACTAACTTAACTTACAAAAATGTTTTATTAAATTAACAGTCTTCTCCTTAACTTATAGGAATTTGAAAAATTATAAATTAATACTGAATTTTGTAGGATAACTATAATATTAATTAGAAATTGATTCTCATATATGGGACCTAAAAATTTTATTTTTATCAATTATACTATATTTTCAATCTATATACTACATTTATATTTTTATTATTTTAATATATATACCTTTTTTGTATTTGTATCAATTTATATAATATATTGGATTGATAATAAAAAAATTTACATTTGCATTTTATATCTTGTATCAATTTGTCCAAAATTATGAATTTTCTGATAATTTTTTATTTATTTATTTGGATATTTTAACATTTTTAAAATTTTTTAGAACTTAAAAAAATAGATTTTTAAAATAAATAAATAAGAAAAACTGGTCGAGCCGGCGCGGGTAGCCTGGGCGGCTCCGCAGGCCATGCCCGAGTCCCGCGGAGGGGGATCGGGGCCGAGCCGTCCAGGGCGAGCGCTCGGCCCGGCTCGGTCCTTGACTCACTGGAGTGGCCAAACCCGAGCCGTTTCGCATCCCTACTTAAAATGAACCTATTGAGGGCCGGGCCAAATGATACACACAGACATCAAAGTTAAAATACTTTTTTTTCCCCTTTTTATTGATCAAGTTAAAGAAACTAGAGAAATGCATCAGTTAGCTTGGGGGCTAGCCCCATACAAATCACTCTCTCCCACGCCCATTACAAAACCAGTAGCACCTGCACACGTTGGGCGCAAGGCAGGAACCACGCACTCTCTTCTCATCGTAAACGCAGTAGTGATCGCATGTGTTCCTTTCACAAGTCAACGCAGTCTTTTTATCATCATGGCACACTGTCCACGACTCAGCTGCATGACAAACACAGAAAAAAAAAAAAAAAAAAAAAAAAAAAAAAAACAAGAGAAACATGAATCAGCATCGATCAATGAATTTTAGACCGTCAGTACTGATAAATATCAATACCGATCAGTATCAGTATCAATATCACTAGTATTATACATCATCAGTGGTGTTATAGAATTAATATCGTATTGAATAGCTTAAAACTTAATACGATATTGTTAATATATACGAGAATCAATCATAGTAATCCGTATTTGAATTCGCATGATACGTACCTTGATTGTGCTGGAGGAAGACGAGAGCGAGAACGAAGACGACGGCGAAGAACTTCATCTTTGCTTTCAAAGATTTCTTTCCTTTTCCTGCTCTTTGGCAAGGATGGTGAGTAGTACAGGTGAGAAGAGAAGCCCCTACGATGGGGTATATATAGTGTGAAGGGAGTGGCAAAGTTCAATGTACTGCATCTCTGGCATTTGATTCCGCTTATTACCACTGATTTATATAATAAATCAATATTTCTTCTTTCCGCACATTTAATACATGGAATGGAATATGGATTATCTTGAACTTTATTGCCATTATATTCTTTGGATTCGGTTCATGTGTCTGCGTCACACACATATATAATAAGAGGGTGAATCTTGTATTGATACGTAGAATGGAACTCTTATAAACTTTTGTTGATTCATGCAAGATCTAGGCAGAAAAATTTTCTTTTTCTTTTTGTTTTTTTAAATTTAAGATTTAGCAAACGGCTTGCTTTTTTTCCTTGTACCTGTTTGGTTAAGGGTGGAAGTGAGGAAGTGAGGAATTGAGGAAGTAGTAATAATTCCCTTTGGAACTTAAGAATTGGTTAGTAGGTTTTTCAGTGTTTGGATGTTGTTGGGAAGTATGATTTGAAAAATATTTTGTCTTTTTCGGTGTTTGGATGATAATGTGAAAGTGGAATTGGAAAAATTGACCACAAAGTTGACCGTAAAATACTATTAAAATAAAAATTAATTAAGAAAAATAAAAAATAGACTGTAATTAGAATGCAAGTGAGATTTACATGATCAAAAAATTAACTGTTTTGTGTTACAATTTATTACAAATGTGATTTACATGACCACAAAATTAACTGTAGCACTCTGGAAGTGAGGAAATGGTTGTGTAAAAGAGAAAAGATAAAAGGAAAAGTGATTTTCTTATTTTCCTTTTTCGTTGTTTGGATAGATAGAGAAGTGAGCAATTATACTTCCCTATTTCCTTACTTCCGCCCACTTCCTTGCAACCAAACAGCCCCGTCGATACATGAGGATGTATTGCCCATTGTGTAAATCCAAAATATTCAGTTTGATTGTTTAGAAGAATTGAAGATGTATATACGAATAAATGGAAATTGGAATTCCTAATCAGCTTTCTTCTTAGTTTACTGTCCTCGTGTAGGCATATCATGCAATATTTGTTGGGTGGTCATGTGTGATTTGAAATAGTGCCCAAGTCCTTACAATTGGTATCAGAGTCACGCCTAAACTTAGTCGTGTGTGAGGGTAATGTTCGACCCTTCAAATGGGCGCAAAAGGCGCAGTAGGCCCCTATAAAGCTAGGTTGGAGTCTCGAGGATTTGACAACAATGGCTACAAGTTGTGCTTCACGTAAGGCATATCTGCCCCCACACGGTGAAGATTTGTGATCTCGATGGAGCATATGATCTTCCGGTGTGAAAAAAGATGAGCTTACACAGAGACTCTTTGTTCGAGAGAGATTGTATGGTCTTAGGTATATAAGGACTTGGGCAACTTCACTTACAAGGCTAGTCTTTTGGGATGATGCACAAGTCTTTACATGTTTATCACCACACGTGTTGAATGTCGTTTGAGTTATTCATGTAATTCTTACCTCCACTTAAATATCTGACCTGGCCATATTGCCCCCCCCCCCCCATGTTGGTGATGGACTTGGCCTCTCCCCCTTATGTTAAGAAAACTTGTTGGCTCATATAATTCTTGTGAGGATGATATGTGAAGGAGAAGATTTATTGAGTCATGTGCAATTAAGAGCAATCACATATCGAAAGGTTTAGTAAAAATGAAGAATATGTGTATAAAGTTGGTCTCTATCTATCAGTTAAAACTTTTAGGTCGGAGTATCCTCAGCTCATATTTGTGCTTTCACTAGCTTGACTCCATGATGGGTCGATTTGTCGCAACAACATTATATTGGAATCTCTAACTAGATAAATCAACATGAGCAACAACTCGGTAAATATATATATCTTAATGAAGATGCACAACAAAATAATTACTCAGATATGTACTGCTTCAAGTCCTCTCCATGATCCCATAGCCTTGTCTATGAATCACAACAAACTTCAAGGCACTCTTTTGACAATCGATGGTTTTCTTTTTGACACGACGAACTCTTAAGAGACAAATGGGAGAGATGATGATAGTCGATGACTTCCTCCTTGACTCGACAAACTCTAGGAGACAAGGGGGAGAGATGACGAGATGACAGTACTTACATGGAAGTCTGCAACTTCAACCTCAAGTCAACTGCTCATCCGAGATGAGTCAAGCCCTGATACCCAGCGTAACCCTACTCGGGTTCGGGGGCAAGCGAAACTGGGTTCGGACCTTACTGGTTTGGGTTCAGGTCCTCTTTTACCTATGACTCTCATTTGCCTTAGAATTAGTGGACAATTATTTTATGGACAATTGTGATTCTTCACGAGTGTAAAGTAATTATGAATATAATCTGTCAAAGTGTTAGTTATGAAAGATCGAATCATAAATGTTCATAGAATGATGGGCTTAGGCCTGTCAACGGGTCGGGTTCGAGGCGGGTACGGTAGTTACGAGGCCCGGACCCAATTACCATTACAGGTAATAGACCTGACCCAGTTATTCGTGGGTCCAGAACAACTGTTCCCATACCCATCCCATTTAGTGACAGGCCTAGACCTGATTACTCGACCCGATTATCTCACCACCTCGGCCACGACTGAGAGAGGGATGCTGAGAGAGGAGACAGGGCGGTGATGATGAGAGATAGAGCTCGAGAGAGGTGGCAACGGCAAGGAGAGAGAAGAGATAGCTCGAGAGTGGAGAGAGAGAGGGGTGGCGACAAGTGGAGAGAGAAGAGAGCTCGAGAGAGGAGAGAGAGGGCAGTGATGAGAAGAGAGAGCTCGAGAAAGAGAGAGTGACTGAGAGAGTTAGGGTTATTAATTAAACGAGTAAGGGTCTATTCGGGTATGCTTCAAGTAAAATCAAACCCCACTCATTTACTAATACAGTAAATGGATCCGGGCCCTATTCGACTCCGTGGGTATGAAACTGGTTACCAGACCTGTCTAATCGGGGCCGGTACGGGTCGTGCATGGGTCCAAACCCGACACATTGACAGGCCTAAGTGGGCTGCTAAGATTGTAGACTTTGATTGTGCACTAACTTAGTGCATATCAGAAAATCCGAATTGCAAAGTGGAGCTTCCTGGGCATAGGAGTGGAGAAATGTGGCTGGAATAAGAGGAATTCTTAATGGAATGGCCTTCTTTATTAAAATTTTGATGACTTCCCATTTGTCTTAGAATTATTTTCTAAATTGATCGTGTTGGCCCAATGGCCTTCCACTCTAGTTTTGATGATGATCAACACTCATGTAGTTATGTTTACTAATATTCTTGTGTTTCTAAGTTTCAGATCATTAACAGGATATTAGTTGGTGATTAGCTTCAACAAGATGTTTAGAAGCTTATCATGATGATTCCGGTGCCAAAGCTTAAAGATCATACCTTTGCACTTGGAGAATCACGGAGTTTTGGAGCAAGTCTACTTGAAGATAAAGATCATCAAGAAGACTTAGGTATCTAGTTTAGATTATGAGTTTTAGATCCATGTGTAAAGCTTAGTTTAGTTGATATGCTCAAGTGCACAAAACACACACGTTTTATGATTTGGTATTTGGTTTTCATGAATAATAGATCAAAACAAGTTTACATATGTTATATGTATAGTAGATGTTTTCTATTTATACATACATGCTTTAACTTGGTAAACAAACTTATTTTGACTATCCTATTCATGTTTTGGAAAAATCAAGTTTGACAAAAATACAGGATTTGTTTTTGATAAAATTTGCAAGACACAAAAAATGAATTGATATGTTGATATATTGTCTTGAAATTTTTATCACAGGTTTATGTTTCAATATAAAATGACAAAACAATTTTTATGGAATTTTCAGAAAAGATAAAAGATTTTTATAAAATATTTTTTCCAAAAATTCTGACCTTGATTTGTGCTGACAGGCTGGTCGGTCGACCGTGTCGGTCGACCGCACCAAGGGGCCGGTCGACCGACCCGGTCGACCGACGTGCACAGACGTGCACGTCTGTTAGGCACAGATCCGGTCGACCGGGTCGGTCGACCGATGTGAGAGTTCTGCTCTCTGGAAGTTTTCGGTCGACCGGGCCGGTCGACCGATAGTGCCCAACGGTCATATTTCTGACCGTTGGCGGTCGACCGGGCCGGTCGACCGGTGGCTGTCAGAACTGCCACATCAGCCTAACGGCTAGTTTTCTGTTTTGGCCTATATAAACCCCATTCCTTTGGGATTTTGGCTAAGGTTTTTAAGAGGAAAAATTCTGGTTTTCAGTAGAGTTTAAAAGAGTTTTAAAAAGAGTTTTTGTGCTTTAAACTTCTAATCTTTATTGTTTTGGGTTTTTGGAAAAATCAAAGAAATAGGAATTTGGGATATTTGTATTGGTTTTCATTCTCCATCTTTTACAAGAATTTCCCAAGTGTTTTCTTTGTTGCTTGTTTTCCAAAAACACCTAGTTTCCACACTTGAGCTATCATACTATCCTAAACTATTAGGATCTTGTTTTTGTGGAAAAAGAAAAAGAGAAAGAAAAGAGAAGTGTTTGAGGTTGTTGTTGTAAACCTCTTGAGTTGTAACCACCCTTTTATTTGTGAATCCCTCTTCGGTAGAGGTGATCGGGTGATTGGTTTGTGAGCCTCTTAGGTAGAGGTATTTGTGATATTTGGCTACGGGCCGTATCCCTCTTCGGTAGAGGTGGATTGTGGTTGTATAACCTCGGTGGCTTTGTAAGGTTGAGAGAGGAGTTTGGTACTCCTATAGTGGATTGGGAAATCCTACACGGTGGTGTAGGCGGGGATGTAGAGGTAGGGGCTCGAACCTCGAAACACATCTTGGTCTTTGCGTTTGATCCAATTTCTCTCAACTCTACTCTTTTTACATTTGTGCAAGCATCATCCATTCATATCATCATATATACTTGTTTGTGTTTTGAGCATTGTTTCATATTGCCTTGCATATATTTCTATTGCAATTCATCTATACTTGCTTGGCTTAATTGTGTGCATTGTATTGCTATATCCTTGATTGCTTGGATTGCTTGTGTGTGTGTTTCATCATAGCATTTCATTCTTTACTTGTTCGATCATATCTCATACAACACGTTGCATTGCGCACCTCTAACCCATTCAAGGGGAATTGGGAGGAAGGAGTTCAGAACCTCGCAAGGGGTATTCGGCTCTTAGTCGTGTTTTTGAGAGATTGTTGCATCACTCATTTCATAAGTTTAAAAAGATCATTAGATTAGCAATTACACCTATTCACCCCCCTCTAGGTGTATTTCAATTGGTATCAGAGCTAGTGCTCCTGATATTAGGCTTAACATCCTAGGAGTAAGATCCATTTGCTTGCTAATCTCTTGTTTGCATTTGTTGTTTGCACACATATAGTTTACCATGGCCTTCATGACCCCACCTTTGTATGACCCGTCTAACATTCATGTTTGGAAGATTAGAATGACCGTTTATTTACAAACCCTAAGTCATAAAGTTTATCTTGCTATTACCAAGGAATCCTTCCTTAGTGATTGCAATCATATAAGGGCCAATGCACAAGCCCTTGAGGCTATTAGAAGCACTTTACCTAAAGATTATCTTATGCGTGTTTCTAATATTGATTCCGCTTTTGCAGTGTGGAATCTATTGTCAACTACAACCACCACCTCCGAGCTTCAAGCACAAATCCAAAGGGAAGAGGAATCTAGTGGAGAGTCCGAATCTCAATGCTACATGGTCCAAGGGAATGACTCCCTTGAGGTACAATCGGAAACCCACTTAGATAGTGATGATGCTAGTTCTTCATGTGATGATATTGTTGATCCCCATGCCTTAAATGAAGAACTATCTATTGTTTGTGAAAAATTAATAGAAAAATATAAGATTTTGAAAAAGAAAAGTCTAAAAATTGAAAAAGAAAATATTTGTTTGCATTCTAGACTTGACATTGTTTTGCAAGAGAAAGAGGAGGTTTCTAATGAAAGGGACTCATTGAAATCTCAACTTGATCTTGCACTTAAAGAAAATAACTTTTTGAAAAAAAAAATGATTGCCATGTTCTTTTGAAGAAAAATGAAACGTTAACTTCAAAAGTTGAATTTGTTTTAAAAGAAAATGATTCTTTGAAAAGAGAAATTGAGTTCATTTCGAAAGAATTAGAAATTTGTTTGAATAAGAATAATTCTTTGAAAAATGATATGTCTTCTCATGTTTGCCATGCTAGGGTAGTATCACACACTTCACCTATTGCATGCTCCACTTCTTCTAAAATCAATGATGATATTTGTATGTTAAAGAAGAAGGTAGAATGTTTAGGCTCCACTATGAGTCATTGTGCCATGAACCATACACGGTTGGAAACTTTGCTTCGAAAGAAACAAGTTCCATCTTTTATGCATGCACACCCTCCACGGCATACACATGCTCCTCACGGACACCATCACACGTATGCTCATGTATACACTTGTACACATTGTGGTCGAAAAGGCCATCTAGCTAAATTTTGCTTTGATAGACTACATACTACAAATTTAGCTAAGAAATTTGTTTGGGTTAGAAAAGGTACTAACCCCCATGGACCCAAAAGAGTATGGGTACCAAAGACCACCCCTCCTATTTTTGATGTAGGTGTGGGCTCTCACATGACGTGAGAGTGATGACACCTTGGAGTGGATGCGTTCCGGACTTAAAGGAAATCTATTGGATGCATCACTTTCAAGGGAAAAGATGGTGGAAAGGACCACCAAGTTTTGGAGACAAGGAGGTTGCTTTCTAGGTTTTGGTAACAATTCCTAACTCCTTATTATTTGTTTACATGCTTTCCATTTCATTGTTTATAGCATGTTTTTGATGTCTATGGATTAGTATGTTCATTCCATGTTTATTAGATCCTTGACATACATGTATAGTATTTGAGACACACATGCTTATATGAACCCATATTTAGTGTTCTCACCTTATGTTTAAGTTATAATGTACATCATAAATCTAATGCATGTGAATTTACATATTAATCATGTTTTAGCTTTTTCATGATGATTTTTTTCTAGTTTTGTACTTCATGTGGTATACACTAGTTTAAATGTAGATATTATCAAAACTTGCATATATACATGTACACATAGTGAGAACAAATTGACTTATATATGTTTTGCACCTCATGCTCATTTGTACCCACTATATGCACTTGTATAAGCTAGTTTTGAGGATTCTTCCATTTATACTTGTCATACCTATTTTCATGATTTTACTTCATGTATATGTATTTTGAATTCAAACCTAATAAATATACATGTATACCCATAGAGTCTTTTGCCTTCATGCAATTACTTTTAAATAGACTCGTTTATGATTGGGATATGTATGTACATTGTTAGATTTGGATGAATCATACATATACCTAGAAGCTTTGTTCAAATAAAAGAATTTTGATGAATTTGTGTGAGTTTCGTTTTAGCAAAATGATATTCGTGTTTGTCTTGTGCTTAATGATTTGATTACATGTTTAGATGTTAGTTCTCATTAAGACGAGGATTCATATTTTTACATAAAATGGGACACAAATAAATCTATACATGTTGGGTTGAATGCTTATTTGTTCCCATTAGATGTGTGAATATAGTCTAGTTTTGATGATCCATACATTTTAGACTTGTATTCATATTTTTGGATTTATATGAGTTTTGGTTTCATGTATATGTTTATTTTGCCAAAACATTAAGATATACATGTATAGCCCTTGAGTCATTTGCCTTCAATGCAAATCTATTTATGGACTCAATTGTGTTTAGGGATATGTATGTATACTTAGTGTAGTGACAATTCATACATATACCATGAAATAAAATTTTGATTGTTTAATGAAAATTTGATTTTTCATGTTTGATGTATTTATGTTTAACTTCATGTATATGTCTATCTAGTTCAAACTAATCTTATACATATACATCCTTTTTGAGCCACGTGCTTTCATGCATCTACTCTTAGTGGACTCGTTGAGTTTTGGATATGTATGTATATGTTAGCTTGCATTAGATATACATATGCCTTGAAGATTAAATAAGTAGTTTTATATGATTTTTCATGTTTTTTTGATAGAATTATGTTTTAAGGAATAATTGAGCTTAATGAAATATTTTCATGATTTTGATCTTCACATATTATTTGTACACTCATATCTATTGCTCATGTTTTGTTTCTCATGAGTTATGCTTTATTGATTAGAGTGATGATTATCATGTGATTTTCATGCTTTATGAAAAATAACTTTGTTTTATTCCTTACTTGAAGGACTTCGTACTAGTTAACAAGTTTTCCATTTAACTAGTTGCGGTGTTCTTCATTTTGGTAGAGATATTCAAACAAACCATATTTTCAATCTATTTTTGAAAACCCCTACCATCTAAGGGCGGTAGGATGGGAGATCATGTTCATGTATGCCCTAAATTGAAAATCTTTAAACTTGAATTATGATTTGGTGGTAGATGATATGAGATATACACATGCTTTTATTGTTATGTCAATTGGTATTATTGAACTTTTTCAATTGGTATCATTTTGACCTTTTTGTATACTCATATGTTTATTGTGTATGTATGTTTTCATTTGGTATCATCTATTGGTGATTGATACTCATTCTATTTCATACACATATACTTGTTTTATTTGTGCCTACTATATTCCTATATCTTAGAGCACAAATAGTTGTTCATGCTAGTGCTTGAGTTTCAATTTGTTTCAATTGACTACTTTTAAATTGGTATCAAGACTATGCATGATTTTAGTTTGTATTTCATAAAGGGGGAGAAAATTTGATTTTGTATTTTAATTGGTATTTGTACTCCCACTCTTTATGATTAAAAGTTGTTATTTTATTATATGATATCAACATCAAATTTGGTTAAATATATTTTCAAAATGAAATATATTCTTATAATTGGTATCAAAATTTGTGTTTAGAAATTCAAAATTTGGTATGTTTAATTACAATTGGTATCTAAAAAAAAAAAAATTTGTTTTAAAGAAAATATTCAAAGTTTTGATTTGTATTTCCTATATGCAAGGAGAGCTTAACATCTCTCTTACATATAGATTCATGTTGAGTATATTATAAATTGAGGAGATTGACAACTCTTCTTTATATGATATACGTGTGTAGGGGGAGCTTCACATCTCCTCTTATGCATTACATAATATGTGTTATGTGAATTGGGGCTTGTCATCCCTTCTTCATGTAATGCATATGTGTAGGGAAGCTAACTTAGCGTCTTCCTCTTCATGAATGTATATAGCATATAACATATATTGATTCTTGTTTATTGGTATCAAGATGCTTCATTGACATATTTTTTAATTGATATCATGTTTGTAGTCACCCCTTATTGATTTTGTTTTTTGTTTTAAACAAAAAGGGGGAGAACATTGTTTGTATTATTTTGATTGACAAAAAGGGGAAGAAAGATTTTTACCCCTCGTTTTATCTATGGTTTTGATTACCCCTTTGTTGATGATTGACAAAAAGGGGGAGAAGAATTTGAGTTTTGTTTCTATATATGCATGATTGTGTTTTTGCATATACCAAGTTCATGCATAGGGATAGATAATAAGATATGATGATGCATGCTTTTGTTTAGTATCATGTGCTTTCATTGCATATCTATTATGTTTATTGTGATGCATGAGTTAAGGGGGAGCTTCCTTGAAGCTTAACTTTAATCCATGCATATATAACTCCATGAGTTTTGTCATCATCAAAAAGGGGGAGATTGTTGGCCCAATGGCCTTCCACTCTAGTTTTGATGATGATCAACACTCATGTAGTTATGTTTACTAATATTCTTGTGTTTCTAAGTTTCAGATCATTAACAGGATATTAGTTGGTGATTAGCTTCAACAAGATGTTTAGAAGCTTATCATGATGATTCCGGTGCCAAAGCTTAAATCATACCTTTGCACTTGGAGAATCACGGAGTTTTGGAGCAAGTCTACTTGAAGATAAAGATCATCAAGAAGACTTAGGTATCTAGTTTAGATTATGAGTTTTAGATCCATGTGTAAAGCTTAGTTTAGTTGATATGCTCAAGTGCACAAAACACACACGTTTTATGATTTGGTATTTGGTTTTCATGAATAATAGATCAAACAAGTTTACATATGTTATATGTATAGTAGATGTTTTCTATTTATACATACATGCTTTAACTTGGTAAACAAACTTATTTTGACTATCCTATTCATGTTTTGGAAAAATCAAGTTTGACAAAAATACAGGATTTGTTTTTGATAAAATTTGCAAGACACAAAAAATGAATTGATATGTTGATATATTGTCTTGAAATTTTTATCACAGGTTTATGTTTCAATATAAAATGACAAAACAATTTTATGAAATTTTCAGAAAAGATAAAAGATTTTTATAAAATATTTTTTCCAAAAATTCTGACCTTGATTTGTGCTGACAGGCTGGTCGGTCGACCGTGTCGGTCGACCGCACCAAGGGGCCGGTCGACCGACCCGGTCGACCGACGTGCACAGACGTGCACGTCTGTTAGGCACAGATCCGGTCGACCGGGTCGGTCGACCGATGTGAGAGTTCTGCTCTCTGGAAGTTTTCGGTCGACCGGGCCGGTCGACCGATAGTGCCCAACGGTCATATTTCTGACCGTTGGCGGTCGACCGGGCCGGTCGACCGGTGGCTGTCAGAACTGCCACATCAGCCTAACGGCTAGTTTTCTGTTTTGGCCTATATAAACCCCATTCCTTTGGGATTTTGGCTAAGGTTTTTAAGAGGAAAAATTCTGGTTTTCAGTAGAGTTTAAAAGAGTTTTAAAAAGAGTTTTTGTGCTTTAAACTTCTAATCTTTATTGTTTTGGGTTTTTGGAAAAATCAAAGAAATAGGAATTTGGGATATTTGTATTGGTTTTCATTCTCCATCTTTTACAAGAATTTCCCAAGTGTTTTCTTTGTTGCTTGTTTTCCAAAAACACCTAGTTTCCACACTTGAGCTATCATACTATCCTAAACTATTAGGATCTTGTTTTTGTGGAAAAAGAAAAAGAGAAAGAAAAGAGAAGTGTTTGAGGTTGTTGTTGTAAACCTCTTGAGTTGTAACCACCCTTTTATTTGTGAATCCCTCTTCGGTAGAGGTGATCGGGTGATTGGTTTGTGAGCCTCTTAGGTAGAGGTATTTGTGATATTTGGCTACGGGCCGTATCCCTCTTCGGTAGAGGTGGATTGTGGTTGTATAGCCTCGGTGGCTTTGTAAGGTTGAGAGAGGAGTTTGGTACTCCTATAGTGGATTGGGAAATCCTACACGGTGGTGTAGGCGGGGATGTAGAGCTAGGGGCTCGAACCTCGAAACACATCTTGGTCTTTGCGTTTGATCCAATTTCTCACAACTCTACTCTTTTTACATTTGTGCAAGCATCATCCGTTCATATCATCATATATACTTGTTTGTGTTTTGAGCATTGTTTCATATTGCCTTGCATATATTTCTATTGCAATTCATCTATACTTGCTTGGCTTAATTGTGTGCATTGTATTGCTATATCCTTGATTGCTTGGATTGCTTGTGTGTGTGTTTCATCATAGCATTTCATTCTTTACTTGTTCGATCATATCTCATACAACACGGTTGCATTGCGCACCTCTAACCCATTCAAGGGGAATTGGGAGGAAGGAGTTCAGAACCTCGCAAGGGGTATTCGGCTCTTAGTCGTGTTTTTGAGAGATTGTTGCATCACTCATTTCATAAGTTTAAAAAGATCATTAGATTAGCAATTACACCTATTCACCCCCCCTCTAGGTGTATTTCAGATCGGGGCATTTGTTCTAAACTTAAAGTATGTTACCCAATGTATGTATATTAAGTTTGGGTTTGATATATGAAGTACTCTTGAGGGTTTGAACTATGCTAAACTTTGGCATGCAATTACCATACATATATCAACGTGAGCAATATAAGGTAGGTTTTTTTCTTTTTTCCTTTTTCCTTTTTAAGGCAAAAAAAAAAAGTGAGCGAGAAAAACCCCAAATGAAAACTATTCCAAGTAAGTACACTAACTTAAAATCTCTCAGAAATACAGAAATTGTGCACACAAATGTGATCGGAGATAGCTAAAAGAATCCAAGTATCAAAAAAGGAAAACTTCCACTAACTCTTTCCCTCTTACCGCGATCATGATTTTGGAAGTCCCCCTCTCAAGTCACTTACATTAGAAATATCCCTCTCAAATCTTTCTATTTAGAAATTCCCACTAAAAGCTTTAAGTTCCTTAAAATAACCCTCTTCGGCCAAATTCCGGCCTACTCCACGAGACACCTATGTAAGAGATCACTATGGGAGATAAAATATAAGGATTATAAGAGAGAACACTCATCTCTCTAATCTTTCCCTCTCCCTCTCATAGCACTCCCTCACATCCATCTCTCATTCTCACACAATGAGAGGAACCAAGTCCACCTCTTTCATTCCAAAGAGTTCTTTATATAAATTGTAGCCCACACATTTACACTCCCCAATAAACGGAGAATCTAAAGAGTCATGCAGTAGACGAAGAGACATACTATCATTTAGTCTTCTAAAACAGGGGATACAAAAAGTCATGCAAGAATTCATATGGTAGACGACGAGTCATACACCGGATACGAGACACAACCCCAACACCGTTTGCATCAAATAAATTATTCGATGTGAATTGTTTATAAGTTATGGCTCCGTTGAGATTGTAACCAAAACTTAAGGCTTAAAATTTATTGTGTCAAAAATTGAATTACAGGGCAACTGTTTGGCCCCCTCTTGTTGAAGTGCGTTGTGCTGAAATGCAAGCTGCTGAGCTGGGCTGAGTTGAACTGTGTTGTCTGATATTTTATATTTGCTAAAGAAGTTTCTGATGTTGTTGAACTGTTGTTAAGTTATTGTAAGTGTGTTTGATAAATTTACAGAATGAAGTTTTGTTGATTAAAAATGATCAAATTAGACAGTTATTTATATTGACTCTGTGTCAATGTTCGTGAAAATTTCAATTTTCATACTAATTTTTTTTGCATCTAAATTAATAAGTTCCTTTCCAGACAAGGCACAATCTAGTGAAATAATACCCTTAGGACTTACTTAATTACCAAATTAAAGTGAACTGAATCATTATCTCTCTTAAATATTTATTCACATTTTAATTGTTTTCTCCCACTCTACTATGGTTCGATGTTTTTTTTCTCTCATGAAAGCACTATGTACAGTGCTAGAAAGCATATTACAAGATGGAATGTTATAAATTAACAAGATTTGCTGCTAAACATTTGTAACATAGACTCACGCTAGCCATCAGCAACAAAAAATTACTAGTGATATAAGATATACGAGTAAACACTTGGGATTTTCTTTTTTTTATTCTCTTTATTTTTTCAATCTTTTTCTTTCATTCTTAGTCTCCACAGGCTAACACAAAAAGTAGAGGCTATATGTACCCCAAAGAAGAATTAGGCATCTTCGTGGAAATCATCCAAAGCTCCAAAGTTATAAGACCTTAAATTTTAAATTTTATGGTTGTTTTTATTGAGAAATTCAAAGGTCTTTCAAGAAGGGAATATTATAGTTGGATAATTCTATGAACTACAGATGGAGCAACGAGGATGATGGGTGAACTGGCCAAGAGTTGGCCGGATATGAGTTGTTGATAGTGCAACTGTTGGAATTGAAGAATATAAAGGGAATCTTCAAGTTGAATTATGGCGAGATCCGTTGATCAAATCAACCGGATGATGGTTGGAGTGTATTCTCCTTCCATTTGTGATGAACGTGGTATATTCACATGTTCAATTCCGACTTCGAATGAATGAGATATTCAAGTCCAAAGATTGCCTAATTCAAAGCCAAATGGGACTAAAGGTTGCTACAAGCATTTAGTCCCACATTGGCCGTGGGATAGAAGCTTGTGTAGTATAAATAGAGAAAATTGAGAACAAAGGGTGTGCCCTTTGGGTACTTGGAGTTTTCGCGCGCGAAAAGGAGGGAACTATGCACGTACATACGTACGTGCGCGCACGCGCGCCGCTGGCGGCAGCCGGCCGGCGCCGGTGTCGGAGCCGGGCCGGGTCGGGCACGGGCTTGGACTTGGGCTTGGTCTGGGTCTGGGTCTGAGTTCCCTACGCACCTGTTGGACTACCAACGGTTTGCGCACCTATTGGACAACTAAATGTTGCGAAACAGACCGCTCCACGTCAACAGTTGCGACTGTTGGGCTGCCAACAGACACGTCTGCTGGGACGAAAGGGTGCAACCTTTCGTTTGGGTTCAGACCTGTTGGCCCCTCTTGGAATGCTATATAAAGCATTCCAAACTCTCTATTGAAACACACCAACAACAACACCAATCTTCTCTTCTCTCTCTGAATTCTGAATTGCAAATTAAGTTTTGCATTCTGAATTGCAAAGTAGAGTTCTGAAGTGAAGTGACTTCCAAAAGGGAGTTCTGAAGTGACTTCCAAACGGGAAGTGGGAAATCCGTAACTCGGTTTCCGAAGCGACTTCCAACGGAGATTCTGCAAAATTCGTTCTGAAAGAAGGATTAGAAAATTCAACAGATTCTTTTATAGAATTGTTGTCTGAATCTAAGACTTCTGAAGAAGAATATTCTTCAACCTTCCATCGTCCTCAACAGTGGGTTTCCTCCAAAAGAGTAAGACAAATATTCATTTGAAATTTGTCATTATACCGCTACTTTGTTAATCCTGTGTAGGTACTGGTTGACTACGGTTCGACCGTACGGTGATTTGGTAGTGCTATCCAAATACCGTGAAGAAGTGTTGTATCTTGGGAGACCAGCGTCCATTATCCCGTTAGTACCGGTGCGGGGGACGTAATTGTCTTAAGGAGATTCGCTCTAAGCGTACCTCACTTCAAATACTGTATAAGTGGATTAAATCCTTTATACAGGGGATATACTTTACAGTATATCGAGATTGACTTAGATTCAGTCTAAGTGATACTGTATAAGTGGATTAAGTCCTTTATACAGGGGATATACTTTACAGTATATCGAGACTGATTTGGATTCAGTCTAATTGGTGCTTAAACCAAGGAAGAAAATTGAAAGGTGGTTCTTAAATTAAGGAACGTTCTATTGAACGGAAAACCTCCCACCTGATATTTGCCGACCTGGCCAATTAGATTGTTGATATCTCAGTGATCTTGATTAGTTGTCAGATTGATTCTTGTTAAGCAGAATACCCAATATTCTTAAGACAATTATTATTGAAGTTACTAACTTCAGTTCTGCTTGAACTTGCAGAAGATGTCTGAGACAAATCAAGATAGCTCAAGCAAGGCAACAAACATGCCGCTCCAAAGTTTGATGCCTCCTCCACTTCCTAACCCGAAGCCGGAGAAGCCAGGAAAGTTTGATGCCACAGAATTCAAGAGGTGGCAACAGAAGATGTACTTCTACTTGACCACTCTTCATCTGGCCAGATTCCTGGAAGAAGATCCACCAGAGCCTGCAACTGATGCATGGACTCAATGTGACTTCCTTTGCCGAAATTATGTTCTTAATGGACTGGATGACTCTCTTTATAATGTCTACAGTCCAATCACTACGGCAAAGAAGTTATGGGCCAGTCTTGACAAGAAATACAAGACTGAGGATACTGGTACCAAGAAGTTCGTCGTAGGACGATTTCTGAATTACAAAATGGTGGATACCAAGACTGTCATCAGTCAGGTGCAAGAGTTCCAACTTATCTTGCACGAAATAGAGGCCGAATGTATGATTCTTCCTGAAACTTTTCAGGTTGCAACAATCGTGGAGAAGCTCCCACCTGCGTGGAGAGACTTCAAGAATTACCTGAAGCACAAGCGAAAGGAGCTAAAGTTGGAGGATCTCATTGTGAGGCTTCGTATCGAGGAGGACAACCGCAAGTCCGAGAAAAGGACCAGCAAGAACTCCTACGAAGCAAAAGCTAATGTGATCGAGGACTCAAAGGGGAAAGCGTCTACTTCCAAAGGCTTGAAGCGGAAGAAGACATCCCAGGGGTACAAAGGCAAGGCCCAAGACGGCAAAAGCATGCGCTTCAAAGGAACCTGCTATGTCTGCAACAAAGAAGGACATAAAGCTAATGAATGTCGCAGCCGTCTTAAGGGGAACAAGAAGAGCCACCCACAGGCAAACATGACCAACCATGAATCACCAAGTCTTTCAGTTGTGGTGTCAGAAGTGAATCTGACAACCAATAACAAAGATTGGTGGGTAGACACGGGAGCTACTCGGCACATCTGCTCGGAGAAATTGTTATTCTCAGAATATCAAAGGCTAGAGCAAGATGAGCAACTATTCATGGGAATTCAGCCGTCTCAAAGGTTGAAGGAAAAGGCAAGGTCATCCTGAAGTGGACATCGGGGAAAGAGCTTACTCTTAACGATGTGCTTCATGTTCCAGACATCCGCAAGAATTTGATCTCCGGATCAATACTTAGTAAGAAGGGATTTAGAATGGTATTTGAATCCACAAATTTGTACTTACTAAGGGAGGGATGTATGTGGGTAAGGGCTATCTTGTTGATGGACTTTTTAAAGCCAATGTTGCAGTGGTTGATAAAAAGTCCGTGTATTTGTACCCAAAGCTAATAAATAAAGGAAATTCTTCTGTTTATTTGCTTGAGTCTCCTATTTTGTGGCATGCTAGATTAGGACATGTAAATTACAAGTCTTTGAAGAACTTGTCTAATCTGGGATATATTCCTAAACTCAACTTGGAAGAAATTCGCAAGTGTGAGATTTGTGTTGAGGCCAAGTTGGCTAAAAATTCATTTCACTCAATAGATCGAAATACAGAACCTTTAGGGTTAATTCATAGCGATCTATGTGACTTGAAGTTTATGCCAACTAGAGGCGGTAAAAAGTATTTTATTACTTTTATTGATGACTGTACAAGATACTGTTATGTGTATCTTTTAAACAGTAAGGATGAGGCAATAAATATGTTTACAACATATAAAGCCGAAGTTGAGAATCAACTCAACAAGAAAATCAAGATTCTAAAATCCGATAGAGGCGGAGAATATGAATCAAATGATTTTAGTGAGTTATGTGCTAGTTTTGGTATAATACATCAAACTACAGCACCATACACTCCTCAGCAGAATGGAATTGCTGAACGGAAGAACAGAACTTTGAAGGAGATGGTTAATTCCATGCTCGTAAGTTCTGGAACTCCGCAGAACTTGTGGGGGAAGCTTTATTAACTGCAAATCATATTCTAAATAGAGTACCCCACAAGAAACTTGGTCTTATACCATTCGAGTTATGGCATGGAAGGACACCTTCCTACCATTACCTCAAAATGTGGGGGTGCCTTGCAAAGGTGCTAGCACCATTACCTAAAAAGACTAAGTTGGGAGCAAAAACTATGGACTGCATATTCATAGGCTATGCCTTGAATAGTAGTGCCTATAGATTTCTAGTTCATAAATCAGAAATACCAGATATTCATGTAAACATGATTATCGAATCTCGAGATGCTGTGTTCTTTGAAGACATCTTCCGTACAAACAGGAAGCAGATAAGACTTCTGGGAAAAGAACACACGAGATGGCATTCAGGGACGAAAGCCCCGAGGAACCAATTGTAAATGCGGAAATTGAACCAAGAAGAAGTCAGAGATCTAGAATCTCAAAATCTTTTGGTCCAGATTTCATAGCATACGCTATTGAGAGCGAGCCTCAAACATTTAAAGAGGCTATGTCAATCCCAGAAGCACAAATGTGGAAAGAAGCTATAAATAGCGAAATAGAATCCATACTAAGTAATCATATTTGGGAATTGGTAAACTTGCCTCCTGGAAGTAAACCAATTGGGTGTAAGTGGATTTTCAAACGAAAATTAAAACCCGATGGATCTATCGATAAGTACAAGACTAGATTAGTAGCCAAGGGTTATCGACAAAAAGAAGGACTTGACTACTTCGATACTTATTCACCAGTAAAAAGAATAACGTCCATACGGATGTTGATTGCGATTGCAGTATTGCACAACTTAGATATCCATCAAATGGATGTCAAGACTGCATTCTTAAATGGTGAATTAAGTGAAGAGATATATATGGAGCAACCTGAAGGATTTAAAGTCAAGGGCCAAGAACACAAGGTGTGTAAATTGGTAAAATCCTTATACGGTTTAAAACAGGCTCCAAAACAATGGCATGAGAAATTTGATAGTGTCATGATCAAAGATGGATTCACTATCAATGAATGCGATAAGTGTGTTTACACGAAAACAGTTGGAGATGCATGTATCATTGTTTGTCTTTATGTAGACGACATGTTGATACTTGGGACTAATATTGAGATTATTAAGTCCACTAAAAGAATGTTATCCAACAGTTTTGATATGAAGGATCTGGGGGTTGCTGATGTAATTTTAGGAATTAAAATTACTAGAACACCAGATGGAATCAGTCTATCTCAATCTCACTACGTGGAAAAGATGATAGAAAGATTCAAGGATCATGGGATAAAAGAGAATACAAATCCTTTTCTCCCACATGTCCATCTTCATAAGAATACAGGAACTGGAATACGCCAGTTGGAGTATTCTCAGATTATCGGAAGTCTAATGTATTTAATGAATTGCACTAGACCCGATATTGCTTACGCTGTAAGCAAGTTAAGTAGATATACTAGTAATCCTAGTGATCTACATTGGACCGCTCTACTATGAGTATTGGGTTACGTATCACATACCAAGGAATATGCCTTGAGATATGGAAAGTATCCTCCTGTACTGGAAGGATACAGTGATGCTAATTGGATTGCAGATTCTGAGGAATCAAAATCAACTAGCGGATACGTATTTACTCTAGCAGGAGCAGCGGTATCTTGAAAATCTTCTAAGCAAACATGTATTGCCCGTTCCACTATGGAATCGGAATTCATAGCCTTAGATAAGGCTGGAGAAGAAGCAGAATGGCTTCGACAATTCTTAGAAGATATACCGTTATGGCAAAAGCCAGTGCCCGCTATATGTATACACTGCGACAATCAAGCAGCTATATCTAGGGCACAAAATGTGATATACAACGGTAAGTCTAGACATATTCGTCGTAGACATAATACCGTGAAGCAGTTGCTCTCAAATGGAATTATCTCTATTGACTTTGTATCGTCAAAGGATAATTTAGCGGATCCGCTTATTAAAGGTTTAAGTGGAGAGCGTATAAACTGCGCATCGAGGGGAATGGGTCTAAAAGCCTAACCTTACCGAGTCAGCTTAATGGAAACCTCACTTAGCGACTGGAGATCCCACGGACTAAGTTCAAGAGGAAAACTAGTTATGATTGACTCAGCAAGTAAGCACTTGGGAGCTTGACTCCAATCCATTCCTAAGGTGCACATAAGTGCTTTTCTACAAGTGGATTAAGGATAAGCTTAACGCTTTTAATGATGCCTATATCTTGTTACTAAACAAGTGGAGTAGAGTAGACTACTCTTAATAGGTCCATCACCTATGTGAGTATAGAGTTGGGTCGGCTCTTTGGGAATCTCTATGGAGGCTGTTATTCCCTAAAGATACTCTCTGAAACCAAGAATGTCCAGGGCCAAAACGGACACAACAGAGAACCAAAGTTGATTTGGAAAGTCACTGTGTGAAGCTTGTTGACTTGACTTACACTAACGGCTAACAGTTCAAGACCTAGTTCACTGATTAGCCAGTAAGTCCGATAAAGCTTTCGCTATGGAAGGTTCAAGACCTAGTTCACCTATCCTTATGCAGTTTCTTTTCTAAAGTACCTTACACAATAGAGTCAGTCTCTTTGTGTGTCATTTCCTTGAATCTCCATTCATTGTGGGGGATTGTTGGAATTGAAGAATATAAAGGGAATCTTCAAGTTGAATTATGGCGAGATCCGTTGATCAAATCAACCGGATGATGGTTGGAGTGTATTCTCCTTCCATTTGTGATGAACGTGGTATATTCACATGTTCAATTCCGACTTCGAATGAATGAGATATTCAAGTCCAAAGATTGCCTAATTCAAAGCCAAATGGGACTAAAGGTTGCTACAAGCATTTAGTCCCACATTGGCCGTGGGATGGAAGCTTGTGTAGTATAAATAGAGAAAATTGAGAACAAAGGGTGTGCCCTTTGGGTACTTGGAGTTTTCGCGCGCGAAAAGGAGGGAACATGCACGTACATACGTACGTGCGCGCACGCGCGCCGCCGCTGGCAGCGGCGGCCGGCCGGCCGGCCGGCGCCGGAGTCGGGCCGGGTCGGGTCGGGCACGGGCTTGGACTTGGGCTTGGTCTGGGTCTGGGTCTGGGTTCCCTACCTGGCCTGGTTCTTTTTGAATCAGGTCCCAAGGACCCGCTCCTGTTGCAAACCTGTTGGATTGTCAACGGTTGCGCACCTGTTGGACTACCAACGGTTGCGCACCTATTGGACAACCAAAGGTTGCGAAACAGACCGCTCCACGTCAACAGTTGCGACTGTTGGACTGCCAACAGACACGTCTGCTGGGACGAAAGGGTGCAACCTTTCGTTTGGGTTCAGACCTGTTGGCCCCTCTTGGAATGCTATATAAAGCATTCCAAACTCTCTATTGAAACACACCAACAACAACACCAATCTTCTCTTCTCTCTCTGAATTCTGAATTGCAAATTAAGTTTTGCATTCTGAATTGCAAAGTAGAGTTCTGAAGTGAAGTGACTTCCAAGAGGGAGTTCTGAATTGACTTCCAAACGGGAAGTGGGAAATCCGTAACTCGGTTTCCGAAGCGACTTCCAACGGAGATTCTGCAAAATTCGTTCTGAAAGAAGGATTAGAAAATTCAACAGATTCTTTTATAGAATTGTTGTCTGAATCTAAGACTTCTGAAGAAGAATATTCTTCAACCTTCCATCGTCCTCAACAGTGGGTGTTCCTCCAAAAGAGTAAGACAAATATTCATTTGAAATTTGTCATTATACCGCTGCTTTGCTAATCCTGTGTAGGTACTGGTTGACTACGGTTCGACCGTACGGTGATTTGGTAGTGCTATCCAAATACCGTGAAGAAGTGTTGTATCTTGGGAGACCAGCGTCCATTATCCCGTTAGCACCGGTGCGGGGGACGTAATTGTCTTAAGGAGATTCGCTCTAAGCGTACCTCACTTCAAATACTGTATAAGTGGATTAAGTCCTTTATACAGGGGATATACTTTACAGTATATCGAGATTGACTTAGATTCAGTCTAAGTGATACTGTATAAGTGGATTAAGTCCTTTATACAGGGAATATACTTTACAGTATATCGAGACTGACTTGGATTCAGTCTAATTGGTGCTTAAACCAAGGAAGGAAATTGAAAGGTGGTTCTTAAATTAAGAAACGTTCTATTGAACGGAAAACCTCCCACCTGATATTTGCCGACCTGGCCAATTAGATTGTTGATATCTCAGTGATCTTGATTAGTTGTCAGATTGATTCTTTTTAAGCAGAATACCCAACAGCAACTGTGGTGACGGAGAGATGTCATAATGTTCCATGCGTGTTTGTACCCTTCTATCTAGTGAGAATATTTTGTTAAGTTCTTATTAATGAGCGACAAAAATCCTAGCTAGGGGGTACTATAAATAGTGGTAATAGAGGACAAAATTCAATGTCCTTTATTTAGAATTTTGGCCAATAATTAGTTTACCTTTTTGGTAGAATTGTGCATTTGAATATAATGCACATGATCCATGTGAAGAGCAAGGGAGAATAATATGCCTGAAATTTTTGGCTTGCCATTCATTTTGTTTCCCTTCTGGGAAAAATTGCCATTTAGGGTAGGACCCTTCCCACATTCATTCTCCTATGTTTAAGGAGTAGCTGAGCTGTGGATTCTACTTGAAATGTGTTGGCTCACTTGGGTTAATTTTGTTCTGTATCCTTTTTCTAAATAATTTTTTTTATCAAATTAGTGTGACAAGTGTCACTATAGCACAGTGATAATTTGTTTTGCAATATTTTATATTCCAAATTAAAAAAAAGAAAGAAAAAGAAAAAACTAGTATGTCACACACGTACTTGCTAGGCTAAATTGCATTAAAATACCTCAATTTTACCAGTGTTGCACATATATACCTTATTGTTTTTTCTGCAATTAAATACCTTATTGTTTTTAAAATTTAGAACTTCACTACTCTCCATTATTATTTCGTCTCAAGTCCATTCAAAATATTCTCACTTGAACAATTTTACCCCTAACACATCCCTAACTTGTAGTTACTTCTTTTACCTTTCATTCTCACTTTTTTCCTTCTAATAGCAATTTAACACAAGAAAAAGTGTAATAGTTCCTCTTTTTTTAAGTATCGCATACATCACTCAAAAATATTTTTAGAAGTAACAATTTACGTTCTTTTTTATTGGCATGTCAACTGATAATTCTTCAACAACAAAATTATTATTCTGAAAAGGATAGTTAGTCACTTCATGTTAGATAACCAATTTTATTAATATCAAAATTAAAAGTAGTTCAAAGATACAATAATCAAATATCATTATTTTCACAATTTATACAATTTGAGCACACAATGTAATGGAAGACTGGATATAGAATTGCTAAGACAAGCTTGAGAGCAAAAAAAAATTTAAGACATCAAAAGTATATCAAAATTGCTATTAATCGAGACTTCAGGACAAACATCACAAAAGAAAAACTATAAGACAGAAAAATTGACAAGATATTATCAAACAACACCAATAAATTTCATTAAGCTAAACAATCAAAACATGACAAATTCAATACCACCATCTCTAACATTGAACCACCAAGTTTTTATTAAGGTAACATCCATTTTATGAAAACTGGCTTTAGTTTGATATTAGCATTGAACTTCACATATATAAGACAGTCTGAATTGGCTGTTTGAATATGAACTTGCAATTGTTCATTTTGAATCAAAGAAATTTGAGATGAGTTGTCACATGTCAAAATTTTTTGATCTTTAACTGAACCTTAAGAGATTGAGGTGGGTTGTAAGGGACCAAAGGCGTGTGAAATCTAACTTTAGATATTGAGATAAATTACTTGGTCTTGATGGATAGATTGCGAGTGCGGCTATTCACAACCACAAAAGTGCTTAATGCACCCACTTTTGGGATGGGGATTAAGAATAACAAACCAGCTCACAGGGCAGTTGGTATTTGTTCGTTTACCATTTTTTTTTTTAATAGGAACAAGTTGGAGGTCAGCTTTAAATCTACACACATCTATCACAAATGTCCATCCGAAGAGATACGAATCGATAACATATAGGGCGCAAACTCAGGCCTGACGGCGGGCCAACTTCAGGGGACTTTGTTCGTTTACTCTTGTTCACTAATCTGATTCGAATGCCAGTGTTTTACTTATTTTTTGTTCTTTTTTTTGCCATTTTCTCCTTGCTTTTTTGTCCCAAAGCAAATAAAGCTAATAAAAATAAATGAAAAAAAAACTAGGGAAGATGGAAAAAATTAACTAGAAAAGAAATAATATTCAGAAATCAACTATTTAACAATAAGGGTGAATTATTTAGCATAATTTAAAATTTATAATAGTACAAGTATAGTGTTGGAAAATTCTCACTATTTTCCTAAATTAAAGACATGCAATAATTAACACTTGTTAATTGTTTCATCAAGAATAGAATCAAATAAATTTTAGTCCCTAAGCATGCAACTAATTAGAAAATCAAAATCAAATAGAGTAAAAAAAAAACTGGCTTGAAAAATGTAGTCGTGCTACACACTGTCTTAGAAGATAAATGACCGGTCTTATCACTCACTCTCTTAGAATTATCAACACCTGGGATAGAGCGCAATCACCAGGCCTCTACTCAGATGAGGAACGATTGTCCAAAAATGAAGAAAAAGAAAAAGAATTTATTTAAGATCAAAACCCTTCTCACAAAGAATAGCCAATGAAGAATTTTCATAAGTATAGAAGAAGAAAAATGTATGTTAAAATGAAAGGGAAAATATTCTATTTATAGGCTTAGAGGGGACACTGAGTTAGAGAGTTATTAGGTTTTGTTAGTTATCCAAGAGATTAGGTCACTATGTTAGCTAATGACTTAGTCTAGATTGAAAAAAATCAAGTTTTTAATAAGTAAAATCCAAAATATAGATTGCACTCTACTTAAAATGTAATGAAAAATAATTTTGAAATCAATTAGAATGTCAATAAAAGTTGTAATATATTAATAATTTAGGATTAGAATCATGAATTTTTAATTTAAAAATTATTAAATGTATAACTAACTTTTTTTCTAGTGAGATTTCAATAAAATTAATAACAATACATTATCAATTCAATGTTCATGAGCATTTTAAGAAACTTATTTTAAAGCTTACGATTTAAATTTTAAATATTTAATATTTTCAGATTACAAGTCTAGTACTACTCAATTACGTCCGCAATGAAAAAAGATCTTACATCGGCCACTATTTTTTTATTGTTACTTCTTGGCTTGTTGTTATTTCAAGAAAGATTTGTGAGGCATTTCTAAATTCAAAGTCTTGGCTACACCACTGTCACTGTTGATGCTTGGGCGAGATTGTAATTTTTCTTCTCATGCATGATGTAAATAATAAATGAAATTTTCTAAAAACATTAAATAAATTAAGACATGAGGGAGGAATAATCAAAACTATCACAACCATTGGGTCCACGTCAGCGGCAAGTGCATGGCATCCGGGCCCACAAGTCTATAACAACATTGCGAAAAAGTTGGCTGAAAGCGTGACACATCACAATTTATTCAAATAGGAAACCTTTTTGGCTTTATTAGAAAAATTGAGAAAGAGACTCAACACCCATCTAGAAGTTTCTCCTTATCCAATGTGGGGGTGTGGGTTTGGGTTAACCACCTTAATAATGAGAACACAGAAAATGTGTTCCATGTTACAAGGTGGGTAGAGTTGGTTTGAACAATGAAGTTTCACATCACATCTTTTTCAATGCTTGATCAAATTATGTTTTTTTTTTCTTTTTCTTTTGGTCTTCTCTTATTTTTTTATGCTGGAGCATTCCCGTTTCGAGCAGGACAAGGGACATAAGTAAAGAAGGCGTTGAATCAATCACCGTTGAGAGTCAATTCCAATGATTCCTTAGAGGAAAATACAGAGTGGGGGACATGATACTGATTCTGATTATATGTGACTTTGGGTTGATGCTGCTCCCAGTGTCTTGACGATTTGGCTTCTTCAGTACTAGTTGCTTCTTGGGTTGTTTATTTTGGCTTCATGATGTTTTAGGTTGCTTTTTTGGGGTTTGTTTTTCCTTTTGCTTGTGACGGAGATCTTTTTCTCATGTTGCGCTTGCGTGTACATTTTGACTTGAGAGAATCATTATTTTTCAGAATTAATTTTATTGAGAACTTTTTAGTGAAATACGGGAAACTATTGGGTTCACCATTTTTCATCAAAAACAATATATATAATAAAATAATCTACTACTGAAGTGTGTTGTTTTCTAAACAAAATACGCATACTGTTGTCTATTAATTTCACTTCACCCTTACTATTTCCACCAACGCTCTCACCATCATTGTTCCATATTTTTTTAGGAACAAAGTCTAACTTCTCTAATGTGACTTTTTTTTTTTTGCAAACAAAAATTATATGTGGGCCACACTGTGGTTTCATTGTGTGTTCTTTAATAAGACTTCAATGTATTAATCGCTATTCTCTCAAGAAAAATACGTGGGTTACACTTTGAATGAAGTTTGATGCAGTCAATAAAAATATAAAAGTTGTAAACTTTTTTCAGGTATGAACGGGTCCAAAACGAGAAGAAGATTACGGCAATGAATTATAATATTAATATTGCAATCTGACTTTTAATTAGTTAACTCATTTTCCAAGGTCACAATTTTGTAGTCAAAGACTGACACGTCATGAGAATTAGAAATTACTTTTCCAAGGAGATAACCTTGATTTCTATTCTCATCATCCACAGCTGGAATCCTCCAAGAAACTCTCTAATTGATTGATCTCTTTGATATACACAGGGGCAAAAAAAGAAAGACAAAGAAAAGGACGAAGTGCCTGTTTGTTTCGCCGCAAGTGATCATAAGTTATAAGTCATAAATTTTTTTCGTTGAAAAATAACTTGCAAAATATAACTCTCATTTTCTCACTTATAGTTAATGCAGTTAATTTTGTGGTCATATAAATCTCACTTTTACACCCACATTTTCTCACTTCCAGCTATTACAGTAAATTTTATGGTCATGCCAATTCCACGTGTAATATACTTGTAGTGCAAAACAGTTACTTGATAATCAATATATAATTTAATATTATTAAATATTTAATATTTTTAATAGTGTTTAATTTCTTCTTTAATTATTAATTATTTTATATTTTTAATCTTTAGTTTTTTTATTTTTAATATTTAATATTTTATTATTTTAAATTAATTTTTTTATTTAAAATTTTTATTTAATACTTTATTATTTCATTAATATTCATACCAATTTTTTAATATTAGATTTAATATTTTATTAATATAACTATGCTTTAATATAAAATTACTTTATATTTTATTTATTTATTTGTATAAATAATTACTTTATTGATAATATAATATACTTTAATATTATAATAATAATTTATTATTGAAATTATAATTATATTTTACTTTATAATTTTATATTTTTATAATATTACAATATTATTATCATAAAATTTAATATAATACTATTTTTAAGTATTTTATAATATTATAACTATATTTTATTATTTTTCTTAAGATTTTTTAAAATTTATATTTTATTTATATTCTTAAAATTTTATTAATATTCTTTAGATTTTCTTAAAATTTTATAATTATTTATGTAGTTAATATTTTGTTGATTATACTAATATTTTATTAATATTATTGCTATAAATAAAATTTTAAAATTATTAATATTTTATCTCAAATTTATTAACACAATTTAATTTTCAATAGTAGATTTAATTTAATAATATTTATAATATTTAAATCATTGTTACAGTTAATTTTATGGTTAACTTTTTCATTTATACTTTTATATTACCAACCAAATACCGTAAAATATAATATACTTTCTCATTTACACTTTCACTTTACCAAGCAAACACCGTAAAATACAATATAATTTCTGCTACAGTTCAATTTTCTCATTTTTATTTTACGACTTACGACTTGCAGCCACTTGTAGCAAAACAAACAAGCCCGAAGTAAATTTTTGAGACATGGGACCATTAAAGCAAGAAACGTGATATACAATTATACATGAGGATCATGTCTAAGAAATGTGAGATACCATTATCTCGAATTCATAAAGTAAAATATAACATATTAAATCCAAGAGTAATTGCTGAACATACGCGATTTGTGATCAAAATATCCCTTGAGATATCTCCTTTATTCGTACATAACTATTATAAGAGGAGGATTTTTTTTTTTTATTTGCAACCTTGTGTTCTTGGGTATGTTTCACTTTTTTCTGAGGGAGTCAAGGCTGCAGTGGCCTCTGCTTGTCTGTTTGCCCTTGCCTTGGATGCATCCTCCATGGTGGAAAGGCAAAATTGTTTTCTTGATGAAAGATTGATGTGAGCACCACAATTTCTAAGACGGCAATACATGAAATCTCCCCAAGGACCTCAACAAACTCTTCTTCCACCTTCTCCAATCCAAGCATTTGCCCACCTCCATGGATACAAGAAAGTGAAAGTTTAAGCAAAATGAAATCTTCCCCGTCAATTCTCTTTAAAGGAATATCACCGGCTACCGAGAAAAAAATAATTGCTTTTGATAGATTTGGACTTCTCAAGTGCCCCTCAATGTCAAGATTCGCGTGTGTCATGACCGCCTCTTAACGACGGATAATCTAGACAGAAGAGGCATTCAAGTGATGACATTGTGTGCGTTTTGTGGACAACATCCGAAGAACGCTGTACAAATCTTTCTTCACTGCTCTTTTATTTTGGAGCTTTGGGCACCGGAAAGAATCACCTATCACTCTCATCTTGGATCTTATTTATTGTCTCTTTGTGGGATGATTGGTGCCTGTTCCTACAATGAAGTTAATCATTAGAATTGTGTTTCTACTGCAATCATTTAGTTGGTATGGTTTGAGTGCAATTAACGAATAATGTTCCTCACAATGAAGTTAATTGGTAAAATTATGTTGCTCCCACAACTATTTGCTTGGTGTGGTTTGAGAGGAATCAACAAATATTCTACACAAAATTCTCATTTATCATTGAGCTTACTGAGTGACTCTCTTCATTGGTATTATTGTAGCAAGCAAACTTTTTTCTTTATAAACGTCACAATTAACATTGTTGTAGTTTTTTAATTTTCTCTGCCTCTCTCTCCCTCTTCTTGTAACTCCTTTATTATATTTTATTTCATAAAATCCAGTGGGCCAAGTCCCCACCCGTCCCTCGTAAAAAAAAAATATCTCTCTTATTTTTTTTTTTTATCATCCGAGTGATCTTGAAAACCCCTTATTCAAATATCCTCAATACATCTCTTTTCTTATTATTTTTTCATCAGGTTGATCTTTAAAATCCCTTAGCTAGTCTTCTCCTTTGTTACCTTGGTGTTAACATCACAAGTAGGGTTTTATGAATTGAGTGAAAGTAAGACCTCAAAGTCTTTCATCATGGCGTGAGCTCTGCAAGGTTTTAGTTAAACATTGAAGAAAAATACAAAAAACACAACATTTTACATGATTCGGCCAAATCCGACTTACATCCAACATGGAATACAAAAGTAATCGTACGCCCCAACCCTCTTCTCCCAATATAAAAATGAACGTTGAGCACTCCCCTATTAAAGATTTAACCGATCTTTTTTTGGCGTGTCGTACAAAAATGTATTCACTCTCTTTATCTTATATTCTTTTCTTTCTTTTTTGACATACTTATTTGCTGCTAGAAAGTTCCTCTACTTTTCCCCTCTCATATATTTTAAGTTACCAAACTCTTTATAAGATTTTTTTTAACAAGCTTAAAATAATAAAAAAAATCTCGACTGACGATCTATGAACTTGTGTTGCTATAGCCATTACATCTCAACAATATTGTAGCAATGGGAGGAGTACTTGAAGAAAACATGGGCTCGTTGGTACTTGAATAACGACTATTTGAAGAACCCAAGGTCGAGACTATGATTGAAAAAAGAGAACAGAGGGAGGAAAAAAAAAAGAAGAATATTCATCCGTAAGAGGTCACTCCCATTCTCTCACACATTCTCTATTTTATTTTTTTAAATTACTCCACTCTTATTTTTTTTTTAATTTTGAAATGACACGAGCAAAATTTAGACTCTAAAGCTCTTGTGCACAACACATAAATTAATTTATATCACTGTTCCCATATTCACACTTGCATAATTCTACAATTTATTAGAATAAATGGTGATCAAGCTGACGCTTTTCATCACCATCACCATAAAAGCAAAAAGAAAAGGAGTATAAAAAATTAGAAAAGAAAAAGAAAAGACAGAAAAGAAAAAATGAAACTCTAGAAATTTACTGTAATCTTCACACCAGTTCGACACCCCCGTGATGAGCACCCACAAGAGAATGACAGGGGGCCCAGGAAATGGTGTTCTTTTCTGTGCCGTTATCACACTTCCTTTCAGTTAGAGAAATCTCACCATCAGTAATAACTGCCTAATGTCATTCTCGGTAAATTCCGTCAAACCCGGGGTCCTTTCCCGTAGCAAATTCCCCGAGTAAAATTTCACCGTATTCGTCGCCGTCTCCCCCCAACCAATTCTCATTTGACCGCCCCCCTCTCTCTAAAGTCTAACCCATGTCCCGCTATTTTCTTCCCCTCTCTTTCTCTCTCTAAACCTCCTCGAAACCCTAGAAGTCCCCAGTTGGAAACCCTAGATCTCGACCTCGGCCGCGGTATCTGATGGCGGGGTTCTCGATCGGCCTCCTCCTCCCGTCGTGGTGGGAGATTGAGGTCACCTTCACAACCGCTCTCTTCGTGATCGCCATATACTCGTTCCTTGAAAGGCTCTCTTCGGCTGACAAGGAGAATGATCGAGGTCCCAGTGAAGAGGGAATGATTGTCAGAGATCCTCTCTTGAAGGAATCCGATGACAAGGACAAGGTCAGATGCGTGGAATCGGTTGTATAGCCCTTGTTTTGATTGTCCAAAGAGATTTTGGTGCATGAAATTTGAAATTTTCATTTAATTTATTGAAGTTGGTTTTTTTTTTTTAAAATGAAGTAGAGAGTTTTGTGGTGCTTTTAAAGGTGTGAATTTGGTACAAATTTGAAGGGGATATTGAAAAGGTCATTATTTTGATATCCAGAATTATCTCTTGTTTTTCGTACAGTTTTGATATTTTGGTTATAAATAGTGTTTCATAAACGATCTCTTTCTATGCTAATAGTCCTTGTTATCTTGAATGGCAGTATCTAATTGGATTAGTTGGAATTTATATCTTAATGTTGGGCGGTGGGATTGTGTATATTTATATTTGAAAGATCCTTTTTGGCACACAATAAAACTTAAAACTTGTATATGTGAAAAAGTTGATTGCTGGAAAGTTGAATTAATATAACTCATGAGGTGTAAAGTAGACAACATCTGGGATATACTACAATAAGATAAAGAGTTGGGAAGTTTTGTTTTGCTTGTAGTTTAATGTCTTTGATGTCTTAGATATCTAGATATTCATACCTCTAAGCCGAAAAGCCCATTTAAGAATGTCTTAGGTCCTTATAGTGGTCAGATTTTGACTCTCATCAAGATCAAGACACCTGTCCCGCTGCGTCAGAATCATCACAAAGCGATCAATGAGCTCGACATGCCAGTAGGCCCAGCACGGGCCCAAGGAGGAAGCCTCATGTCCTTCCCTAGTCTACTATCACCCCGAGCTACTTGCACGAATCCACGATCATCAGGTCCCTTTCTGGGACTACAATGCTCTGAGACCATCCCCCACGGATGCTCAACTCGGGCGAAGTTATCCCGCTAGTCAATGGCCCCAACTTTCGAGATGCAGATCCTCCGCGAAGACTGTCTCTCTTGCATCGGTTACAACAGAGCGATATGCTCCCTGTGATTCACGAATTCCGTTATGCTGCCAGATCATTCCCACGTTCTAAACGTTATAACACCCCAACATTAATACGAGCTATTATGGATAGTGTCGGATATCTCTGCATAGTGGTCCCAACAATCAAGTTGCGTAATCTGGGCGATTGAGGAAATCATAACATGTAAATCATGCTCTTATGGAGATCCAAAATTTCTCCACTTTCGATTATGATCGCAACAGGTATAAATAATTTTGATCTCGTTTGAGAAAGGGGTTAGCTTTTGATTTTCACCAAAACACACTGTTTACAAGTATTCTCTGTTTTCTTCAAATAAGGATACTTATTCTCACGCTTGAGGGTCTTCAGCTGGCACCACATTGGTGCTCCTGACCTGATAGTTGTTCTTTTTCTTTTGTGTTCGTGGAGGATCTATCGGGAGCATCCAATTGCCCATGGCGGAAATTTCTCACCACATTGGTGCTTTCATTGTGAGCTCTTAAGTTTACGCTTAGAGTTCTCTCCCCTTTACAAAACACTACCCCAAAAATCCCTCCTCAAATAGCCTTGTTAACGACGATGGCCCCAACAAAGAAGGCCACCCGCAAATTGTTGCCCCAACGACCACGTTCAAGAGTAAGAAGATCGTCAATGGGAGCACGAGCAACACAGAGCTCCACTCAAATCCTGACGCTGTTCTTCAACTAGTTATGGAGGAACACTTGTCCCCAACAACCACACCAGAGGAGGCAACTAACGAGCACGAGTCTCGAGTGTCTGCTGCTCAAGGATGACTACTTCAAATGTTAGCCCAACTCCAAAATGACTAGATGAACAAGAGGCGGAGGTGGCCCGTGAGCGTGAGAAGTCTGCCCTAAAGAGAGATGTCGCTACGCATGTCCAGAACAAGCTCCTCGCTCAGATGGAGTTGCTCCAAAAAGCCTGGGCGAGAGGCTCAGAAGTGGAGTCCTACTCATCCCTCACAGCCGCACGCCACGGATACTGCCTGCGCTGGGGGCAATTGAAGGCGTCACCGATCCATGTTCTCACATATCGATGAACGTTCCGATGAGAGCGAACCGCCCAGATCCACGAAGACTCCTTGCATCGAGGACTTAGTGAAGATGGTCAGGAAGCGGATCAACGAAGACAAACCACATTCCCATGGTAGGCCATGATCTTCTGTTCTGAGGATCTCTGATTCCCTTCTTTCGAAGGAAATTATGTCTCATCGTTTTTCAAAGAAGTTCGTGATACCGAGTTTAGATTGCTACACCGGAGCAACCGATCCCGTTCAACACCTCCGAGCCTATCAGGTCAAGATGGCAGTCCAGTCCCGCAAACGATTATCTAATATGTCATGTGTTTCCTTCCAGTCTCAAAGGCTTGGCCTTGGACTGGTACTACTCCCTTCCGTCACGTTCTCTCCGAAACTTCGAGGAGGTTAGCGATACCTTTTCAATTAGTACGCCTCGCGACGGGAGTTTAAGAACAATAAACGCCTCCTCACCATCAAGATGAAGCCATGGGAGATCCTCAAACGCTACATTAGTTATTTTCAAAACCAGATGGTTATGGTTTATAACTGTAGTAACGATGATATTGCGACCGCGTTCATTATCAAACTGCAAACCGACCATTCCTTTTACAAGCATTTTGTGAAACATAGTGTTCTAAAAATCAGATTAATCAGCTGATTAATCTTATTCTTTGGCAGTCTGCTTAATATTATATTAAGCGCTCTGATTATGCGCTTGGGCGATTAATTGGGTCTAAAATGATTAATCCCCATTAATGCCTAGTTAATCTAGTTAATCCCCGATTAATCTGATTAATCATTTAGGCATTTCATATGTTTTTTTTTGAAAAATTTATTATTTTGTGTGTATTGGATCTCTAAATAGTTTATGTTGTGATGTTGATGATTTGACAATGATCTTTTATTAAATAGTAGATGAACTGTTATTTATTAAATAGTAGATGAATTATGATATTTTATTATTGTATATTTCGCATAAAGTGATACTTATATTTTATTATTTTTGATTTTTTTTTTCAAATTAACTTATTTAGCAATTTTTCTTCATCATTCTTTAAAGCTCATTATTTTGATTGATATATTGACTAATTTTTTATTTATCTTATTTTGCAGGTAAGTTTTTTGATTTATATTGTAAAATTTGAAATCTTGAATTACTAATGCGAAGAGATAAGTTTTTTTACTTCTTTTTTTACTATTTATTCATATTGTCTTGTTGTTCATCATATCATGATTTATAATGTCACATCTGGAATATGGATATTGTCTTGTATAATATTTAGGCGTTTTCAACAATTAACTGTATATATTCATATGTAGTTGTCTATAAATATAATTAAATATATTAAAATATTCAAAAATGATTATTCCCGATTAATCCGATTAATCATTATTCAGTGTTAGACCACATGAATAATGAAACCGATTTTTAGAACACTGGTGAAACGCGACATCACTAACATGTAGGATATCTTATCTCGAGCCCAGAAATATGTTCAGCTGGAAGAAGCGACGCGAGGTTCGACGACTCGACTTCCCAAGCAAGAGAGCGAGGGAGAGAAGACTAAGCCACACTCTGCTTCTCTGAAGAAATCCAAACCCGAGGGCAGAACAGCTTCAAGTAGCGACCTCAATCGACCCGAAATCACGTTGAGGTCTATGAAGTTGACACCGACTTCACTCCTTTCAAGACCTCCATCGATCGAATCTTCAGCGTAATCTAGGATCAATCCTGGCTGAGACGTCTGAGACCGCTTTAGCCTAACCCGAAGAGTCTCAGAGCTGGTGACTACTGCGCCTTCCATGATGGGATGGGCCATCGCATGTCGATTGTCGATACCTTTAGAAACAACTCTAGGTGCTCGTCAACCGGGGGTGCATCAAGGAGTTCATTTTAAACCCCGGAGAGCCCTCAGAAGTCAAGTTGCAGAAGAAGGCTCCCGAAGCTCAATATCGGAAAAGTCCTACAAGTCGCGTCCTCGTCGACTATCAGGAAGTGGATGCCATTTTTGGCGCCTGCCCACTCGAAGGGACAACCTTGAAGGAGAGGTCCATTTACATCAACGAGACCCGTAAGACCAACTACCCAACGGTCCTGACGCCAAGTAAACCAATCATGTTCTTAGAAGCTAATGCTTGCGCGGTTCACTTCTCACACAACGACGCCTTGATCATCACCATGCATATCGATAACTACCGAGTGTCCAGAATCCTAGTCGATAGCGGGAGTAGCGTCAATATCCTATATGGAGGCGCTCTGGATAGAATGGAGGACGCCCTGGAGGCGGCTCGAGCCATGAGCAATTCTTAAATCTAGTCCATTTATATGGGTTTGACGGGATTGAGACTCGATCTCCTGGCAGTGGCACGATCTCGCTCTCGGTCCGTGCCGATCCAAATGTCATCACAGAGTTTTTCATGATCGATGTTGAGTTCCCGCATAACACGATTCTCAGTCGACCTTGGATCTATATGATAAGGGCTGTTCAGTCCAGTTTCCACCAGCTCCTGTGACATCTTACCCCAATGAGAACTGCAAATATAAGGAGAGACCAAGCCGTGGCTCGGAGCATCACCGCCATTGCTCGAAAGAAATCCAGATGGTCGACAAAGAATACGAGGGTGGCGTTCTAGTAGAAGCAGATTATCGCTTTATAGCAATTACAGAGCGACGGGTGCCAAGAAACTGATTCCTCCGATGAACTAGAGGCTTTCAACAGTCGATCTGAGAAGACACGGAACTGATCTATATGGACTCATCGCATCCTGGCGAAGCCCTCTGGATCGGGGCAAATATCCGACAGATGAAAATGTACAGTTTAAAGATTTATTATCTAATAACTTAAATGTGTTCGCCTATACCCCTATAGATATGCTAGGATCGATCCATCCATCATCTGTCACCGGTTATCCATTGACCCGGAGGTCAAACCAGTCAAGCAAAAGCCGAGAAAGATGAACACGGAGCTATGCCAAGCTCTCACGAAGAAGTTAATCAGTTGTTACGAGCCAACTTCATCAAGGAGACACACTATTTTAATTAGCTCGCCAACCCGGTACTAGTGAAGCAGAAGAGTAACAAATGGAGAATCTGCATTGACTTCACCAAGCTCAATCTAAGTCTGTCCCAAAGACATCTTCTCCCCATTGAGGGATCGATCAATAGGTGGATGCGACGGCAGGACATGAACTGCTCAGCTTCATGAACGCCTAATCACCGATCGAAGGATCTACTGCTAGAAGGTGACGTCCTTCCGATTGAAAAATACCAGAGCAACTTTCTAACGGATGGTCAACAAGGTTTTTCGAGGAGCGGATCGGGCGTACCATGGAGGTGTACATCGATGACATGCTTTTGAAGAGCCTCCGATGTGTCGACCACCTGCAACACTTGAGCGAGGCATTTGATTGCCTCTGAAAGTATAAGGTCTGACTTAACCCCAAGAAATGTACCTTCGGAGTGGCTTTCGGAAAATTCTTGGGATATCTGTTCACTCAACGGGGTATCGAAGCCAACCACGACTAGATATCCGCCATCCTGAATATGAAGTTCTCGACATGTGTTAAGGAGGTTCAGATGCTTGACGGACGCCTCACAGCTTTGAAACTGTTCCTCAGCCGATCTGCAGATAAATGTAAGCCGTTCTTCCAAGTCATGAAGAAGAACGAAGATGATTTCCATTGGAATAATGAATGCGAAGCCGCGTTCCAAGGCCTGAAGAACTATCTGGGCCTCTCCTCCTTTCTTGTCCAAGTCTATCACCGGGGAAACACTATTCTTTTATCTTGTTGTATCAGAGTCAGCTGTGAGCGGAGCCTTGGTTTAGGAAGACGGAGGTGTACAAAAGTATCTCTACTACGTCAGCAAGTCCCTGCTCAGCGCCGAGACTAGATACTAGAGGACGGAGAAGATGGCTCTTGCTCTCTTTGTTGTCTCAAGGAAGCTGAATAACTACTTTCAATCTTTTCAGATTATCGTACTAACAGAGCACCCTCTGAAAAGCATTGTGGAGAATCTGTAGGTCACAGGGTGGATAGCAAAGTGCGCTATGGAGTTAAAACCTTATGGCATCAAGTACGAGCCAAGGACCGCAATCAAAGGCAGGTCTTGGCTGATTTCATTGCTGAGTTCACTTTGAGACTATCGGCACAGTATAACCTTCTGGATGGGTGAGTCTTTAATGTGGACGGAGCGTCGAACAATAAGGGTTCCGGGATAGGGATCGTCTTCACTACTCCGAAAAGATTCATAATTGAGCAGTCTTTCACCTCGGGCTTTCCTGCTACCAACAATGAGGCCGAATACAAAACTGTTATCGCTGGCCTCTGGATGGCAACGATGCTTGGAGTCTCGGGACTCGAGGTCTGCTGTGATTCACTACTGGCAGTGAGTCAAGTCAATGAGGAGTATGCTACCAAGAACGAACAGTGGCTGTGTACTTACAACTCGTCCTCAACCTGAAATCAAAATTTATCCGCTATGACTTCAAGCAGATCTCCCGGTCGGAGAACAATCATGCTGACTCTCTTGCCAATCTGGTGTTAGCTGTTGAGTACCAGTTCTGAAGGGAGATTCTTGTCAAACACATCGCAGAGCCCATCATTCAACGATCTGGGGGCGAGGTGCTCCACCTAGACACCTCCCTGGGATAGAGAGATTCGATCATCACCTATCTAAGGGATGGGGTGCTTCATGATGACAGAGCAAAAGCACAACACTTGGCCGCAAAGTACATTCTTCTGGGAGATCTCCTGTATAAGAAATCTTCTCCAAGCTCCACTCCGATCCTTATCTGAGGTGTCTCCGATCAGACGAAGCAAAGAAGATAATGCAGGAGATCCACGACGGTGACTATGAGAATCATGCAGGCGGCCAATCCCTTACCCACAAAGCCATCAACCAGTGGTATTACTGGCCCAAGAAGTTCAATGATGCTAAGGAGAACGTGAAGAAATATCCGCAATGCTAAAGGTTTGCTCTGTCCTCGAGCAAGCCAAGCACATATCTACACACACTCCGGAGCCCCTGCCCTTTTATGCAATAGGAACTGGATGTGGTAGGTTCTCTTCTCCGAGCACAACCTCAATTTCGGTTCGTTGGTCCTGGCCTTTTATGCAATAGGAACTGGATGTGGTAGGTTCTCTTCTCCGAGCACAACCTCAATTCCGGTTCTTACTGGTCGCAACTGACTACTTCACTAAATGGATCGAAGCTGTGCCTATTTTCGAAGTCACTGATGATCAAGTGGTCAAGTTTCTGTGGCAAAACATTGTGTGTCGCTTTGGCCTCTCGGGCACCATCATCTCTGATAACGGGACGAACTTCACCTACAAGGAGGTAGTCATCTTCTATGCCAAGTATAAAATTGCTCACCAATCTCTACGCGATACTACCTACAAACGACCAAGTCGAGATCAACAACCACACCATCCTCAACACCTGTGCAAAGCCTTGGTAAGACTAAAAGCAAATGGATCAAATTGCTTCCAGGAGTACTTTGGGTATATCGGACCACCAAGCACGTTCCTACGTGAGAGACTCTGTTTTTCCTAGCTTAACGGGACGTACACCGTCATCCCGGTCCACATCTGCATGTTGACATTGCGTGTGAAGGGGTCAATTGGGACCAAAACGCCACATAGCTCCGACTAGCGCAAGATCACTCCGAAGAGAGGCGACGACAGGCCATGATCTGAATCACGACCTACCAGCAACAAATCAAGACGACATTTCACAAGAAGGCGAACCTTGGTAGTTCAAATCAGAGATCTGGTCCTGAAACACGTCATCCAGAACATTGAAGAAACATGCATAAAAACTAAGGGCCAATTGGGAGGGATCTTATATCGTGGTTGCCAAAAGAGGTAAAGGTTCCTACACCTTGGCAACTCAAGATGGGAATGTACTTGACAAATAATGGAATTCTTTTCATCTGAAACGGTACTACGTGTATATTCCAAATTTATTCAATGAAAAAATCATTGTTGGGCACCATTCTCTCTTCATTCCGAGCGTTGCCTCCATGTCCATGACGCATCTTACAGCTTATAGCGGGTCTTCACCCTGACGGTTAAAGCCTATACGGAGCCTCTCCTGAAAGACGAAAGTGCTCATGACGATCACCATTACAGCCTATATCGAGTCTTCACCCTGACGGTTAAGGTCTACACGGAGCCTCTCCTGAAAGACGGAAGCGCTCCTGACGATCACCATTACAGCCTGTATCGGGTCTTCACCCTGACGGCTAAGGCCTATATGGAGTCTCTCCTGAAAAACGAAAGTGCTTCTGATGGTCATCCTTATAGCCTATAGCGGGTCTTCACCCTGACAGTTAAGGCCTACACGGAGCCTCTCCTGAAAGACGAAAGCGCTCCTGATGGTCGTCCTTACAGCATATAACAGGTCTTCACCCTGACGGCTAAGGCTTACACGGAGCCTCTCCTGAAAGACAGAAGCACTCCTGACAATCACTCTACAGCCTATATCGGGTCCTCACCCTGATAGCTAAGACTTAGACAGAGGCTCTCTTGAAAGATGAAAGTACTCCTGGTGGTCACTCTACAACCTAATCGGGTCTTCACCCTGACGGCTACGATCTCACGGAGGCTCTCCTAAAATACAGAAGCGCTCCTGACGGCATTGTACACCTTATATCGGGTCTTTACCTTGATGGCTAAGACTTACACGGAGGCTCTCCTAAAGGACAGAAGCGCTCATGGTCGCCCTTACAGCCTATAACGGGTTTTCACTCTGACGACTAAGGCCTACATGGAAGCTCTCCTGAAAGACGGAAGTGCTCCTAACAGTCACTCTGCAGCTTATATTGGGTCCTCGTCCTGACGGCTAAGACCTACACGGAGGCTCTCCTGAAAGATGAAAGCGCTCATGATGGTCACTCTATAGCCTATATTGGGTCTTCACCTTGACGGCTAAGACTTATACAGAGGCTCTACAAAAAGACGGAAGCGCTCTTGACAGTCACTCTACATCTATATCGGGTCTTCACCCTGAAAGCTAAGACTTACACGAAGGCTCTCCTGAAAAAAGAAATGCTCCTGACGGTCACTCTTCAGTCTATATCAAGTCCTCACCTTGTCGGCTGAGACCTACACGGATGCTCTCTTTAAAGACAAAAGGTGGTCACTTACACAACCTAGATTGGGTCCCCACCCTGATAACTAGGGCCGAAGGAACATCAAAGCTCAAATTCATCTTTGATTATTTATTCTCACCTTATACAAAAGCACAATGCCAAGAGCAAACACAAGAAGAGGGACTTAAGACTCAGATAGGACTACATGTCTATCCACCTCTCCCACTCTCCCCCCAGTTTGGTCCGAGAACGAAGTCTATTCAGTTCATCTCGTAGATCTTCAGCTCTTTGCTTTTCCCTGCGGAAGAGTGTTCCTGATCGCTCCGCTTCAGCTCTCAGCTCTATCGACTCGAGTCCTCGCTGCTCAGCTTCCTTCTCTAGTTGGCAAACTTGAAATCGAAGTTGGGCATTTTTGCGATGCATCTTCTCTAATTGAGATCGGGAAAAATTAACTGCATTCTGCTTGCATGCGACCATCTTATCCAATTGATGCTTTACAGTCAATACTTCGTTCAACTTTTCCATCTTGTGTTGAAGGGATTCGTTCAAAAGACGATTCCTTCAACTGCTGCAGTTGGTTCATCAACTTTGCGGTTTATTGATGCCACTTATTAAAAAGGTACCTCTCTCCTTACTGTGAATTAACTCACGATTCAGCTGTGAGATAATCTGGTCATACATCGCACTCTCAACATCAGTGGGGAGAATGAGCCGTAGTGCCATTCCATTACTGCTCTTCGTGTATCGCAGAAACAATTCAACAAAGACTAGGGCTCCTCACTGAGATCCAAACCAACTCTGGATGAGGAAGCATTAGGATCATCAAAACAGGTTGAGCTGTGGCTACCAACAGGATTATCAAGGTGTTCTTCATAATCTCCATCATCAGAAGTGCTTCCAGAGTTTTCATAACGACTTGGATGATCCCCTAGATTGTCATGAGGAATCAAGGCCAAGTTCGGATCTAGAAGGACTTCCGAGCCTACGTTCATGGAGACACCAGACTACAACCGACAATCCAATAACAAGAAAATAATGAGAACTCGGAGTGAAACTTGAGGCAAAACAAGCGCGAGGAACCTTTACTGACAAAGGAAGACATGGTTATAAAGTTAAAGCGCACAAAGCTCTCACACACAGGCAACACTCACATGATGTTCAAGGGAAGTCTGAGCCTGAGAACCCAGCTTAGATCCCTCTCCTTCGACATCAGCTTCTGTAGCCATATTGAGGACATCAATTGGAGCGACAGATTTTTTTAGCAGGCGCCTCGAGGGTTTTCTGAGCCAGAGATTGCTCCTCGTCATCCTCCTCGTTATCAAAGGTATACGTCGGAGGTTTGCCCTGTGTGCATCACAATATCCCTGTTGATATTTTATTATCTTGTAGAGCCGCACCTCCTCTTGCAGCCCTTACATTTCCTCATCAGCTTGTCTTTCGACCTCCTTCCTTTTAGCGAGACATTGCCTCAACTCACGTCGGAGTTCTTCTTGTTGCTCCAACTCAGCCTTGACTGCATCTTTTTCCTCGAGGGTGAGTTTGAGCTTCTCCTGCTCCACGATAACTTTTTCAATCTCTGGCTGATAGTCAACTCGCACACCATGTCAGCCTATAACACAGAGAGTTTATCCTCCACCCTCTTCTTCTTGGCAGATACCTCAGTGACTCTTCTCTCCGAGTCAGTAGGGCATTGTGCTGATCTTTTAATGTCGTATGTTGGTGGCTCACATGTCTCCAGGCGAGCACCACACCCTGCGAAAGGCACACTCAGACACAGATGAAACATGCTACCAAAGACAGCCTAAATGCACTCTTACCTTGAGGATATCTTTCGTCAGCATCTTCCTTTGCTCCCTCAGGGGAAGTCCTTCAAATTCTTCCAAATCATCGAGGAATTCACCTTTAATCAAAGCAACTTTTCCACTATGCCTCCTAAGAACATTCCAGATTCAAGAATCGAGGCATGGGAGGTCTGGCCTGCATCCAATGACGGAACCACCTTCGAAGGTTCATAAGCAGCATTACCTCCAACCTACCGTTCCTTCCTTGTGGTTGCCGCCTCTGGATGAGACAACAACAATTGAGGTGGGGACAAAATGTCACCCTTCGCTAAGCGTGCGGGTTTGGGCAAGTTCTTGTCCTCGAGATTTAGGAACGTGAAGAGTTGAAGACTACATGAATTGATTCAAAGTCACGGGAGCAACGTTCTTTTCAGAAGCAGGTCCCTCCTTTGCAGTGGAACCTCTTCGTGACTTTAGCTTTGCCAGCTCTTCCTCATCGGATCCAACATCGAGAGCCTTCTGAAATCAAAGGTCAGAATACGAACAATAGTAACATTAAAAGACAAGTGAAAGCTTACCTTTCTTGAGGTGTTGACCTTGGAAGTCGATCCTGACCTATCTTTTCATTCGCAAATTGATTCTGAGAGGACCCTCTTTCTGACTCTGTTCTCGTTTCGCATCCACGTCAAACTCCTCCCTGTCAGTGTCAGACAGAGACACCATATTCTCCCGGACCTTACATGTGGGCCTCGAGATGGCCGGAGGCTCTGCAGGCCTATTCGAATTCAACAACCAGCTCCAGTTACGCTTGTCATACGGGTTCTCATACAGCTTCAAAGTCCGAGCTTTGACCTCCTTCGAGATCGACTCTGCGACTTGGAAGATCAGATCAATATTCCACGAAAGTAGAATGAGCCGACTTCTCGAAGCCACTTACCAAGGACCAGAGACTCGAATGACAGAGCCATTCCACCTATGGTGACTGTCCACCAAGTTGACAATCAATTTTTGCCAACTATGCTGTGGCTTAAAAAAGCGAACACTGGTCATAGTCTTACTGATTACATAGGCGGCACAAAACACGTTAAGTCCATGCGAGGAGGGGACAAAGGTACAACAGAGGGCTTCAAAAGTCAAGATCGTCTGCCATGCACCTAGAGCCAACTGAGTGGGAGGGACCTTATAGTACCCCAACACACTTCGGACAAATAGGGTCAGTGGTAGCGAAACCCCAAATACCAAGATCTGGGGATGGAAGTACACACCCCCAGCGGGAGATTCCACCTTCACATCCGTTTTGGCAGAGCAGAACTCTATCGTAATCATCGATGGAAGGTAACCGCGGTGCCTCGCCAAATCATCGTTTACCTCCTCTTAGCTGGAAAGGATGGACGATTTGGGATCAGAATTCATCCCCACTCTAGTTCGGGGAGTCGACCTCTTCCTCTTCTCATCAGCGACAACCTCCTTTCCCCGACTTGCCATTTTGGAGATCTGATTCAGATTCAATCAAATAATGGAGATAGTTGAGTCACGAAGTTGGAAACAGAAAGAGGTAAAGATTTGAAAAATTTGGAAGCCAGGGTTTTCAAATATAAACTCCCCAAATTTCCCCCTTATTTATACTCTGGGAGATGACATCACTGCAATGATGGCCTTTGGTTTGAGTCGAAGCATCACGGTACCCCCTTGATTCAGATCAAATCATCGCACATATCTCGATGGGAGCCATCGGTGTAAGCAGCGGTTATCTCTCTACCGCGCACGGCGACCAGACGTGCAACTTGACCGCTGGTTATATAGATCAAGAGCAACTTTAAATGCGCAAGATATGAAGAGATACGTCAATTGCTTTTTTTAACCACGAAATGACAAATCTAGCACCAAATTGGAGGATCAAGTCGGTTACATTTTTCTGCCTTTCCAATCGAAGACTCCAAAAAGGGGGAAAACAGGAGGCATCTGTAGTTGTCAAATTTTGACTCTCATCAAGATCACGACATGTGTCCCGCTGAGTCAGAATCATTACAAAGCGATCAATGAGCTTGACATGCCTGTAGGCCTAGCACGGGCCCAAGGAAGAAGACTCGGGTCCTGCCCCGAGTCCACTATCATCCTGAGCTATTTGCTTTTGCTTCTGGAAATGCATGTCTGTTGGCTTGGGCTCGACTTATTTCTGCTTTTGCTTCCGTTTGAGTATTGAGTTACAGCTCTAGCCTTTATTATTCCTTTGGACCCTTCCAGTTTTATATATATCTGCACAAACCTAAGTCGAGCCCAAGGAGAAAGTTGTTAAGGGGTGCTTGATTGTGACACGAGAGGCCACGATTCAAAGCTTTCAGAGTAGAAAGTAAAGGAGGAATTTGCTCCCTCTATAAAGGGGAGAAGCGTGGGAATTCTCACCTTCTCCCTGAAAATTATCCCTTCAGAGTTTATTCGTTCTGCCTTAAATTGGAATAAAAAAAAATCTGTTTTAGTTCACCATTCAATAAGTGATGCAGTTTTTGGTAAATTGTATTTTTCGATTCATAAACTTTTTTAAAAATTGAACGGTTACAATTAAGCCTTAATTATCCCTTTAGAGTGGACTCACTCCAGCATGAAGTTAAATCCATTTGTTTCACCATTATATTAGTGATTACATTTTAAATTTTTATGAGGGACCACTTATTATCGATGACTAACCCCCACCCAAAAAAAAAAAAAACCACCACCACTATCGAAACAATATAGAGAGACATAACCCCACAACTATAGGAGTTGTGTCAGCAGTGGGCCAAAGTTAGTAAATTAATAAAAGAAGGCCTTTGTAGACTGCTTTGTCGTGTATTTTTTTCATAGTTTCTGTAGAGCAAGGATGAAGTTCATATTTGAAGATATTTTTTAGTCTGAGCATGTTTGATTTTGTTTTATGTGTGCATTCTGTTATTTTTGTCATAGGAGATTGAATTGGTTTATTTTTTGGCTAGTTCTAATATGTGTAAGTGTTTGCCATTCAGAAGGTTTCCCTTTTCTTTGTTAGTAGTTTGTCTTTCCAATAGATGTAGATATGTGATGGTGCTTTATGACTATAGATGTTATCTTTATTTTCACTTATTTTTGAACGAGGGCTAATGGGCATGGATCTTGTAATGTCCTTTAATTGTAATCACTGTATGATTTGATATATTGTTGAATTTTCAGCTACATTCTTCTATATATTATCGCGATAGGGGTTACACAGGTTTTATTATTTAGGTGTCAGCATTTTAAAAATAAAACTGTTCTAAGGGTGATACCAAAAGATCCTATTTCTTTCTAGACTTAGCTGATTGCCGTGTTGCTATCTACATTATGAAATAATTCTTCGATTTCTTTTGACATGCAGTTCTCCACTTATTTTGTAGATGAGCCAGTTGAAAGGTGAATCTCAAGGGACATCTGGATACATTGTCAAGGTATGGCTATTGTATGCATTAGGCTGATTTAAAAGTTCTATACCATCTTACCAGGTTGAAAATCAGAAGTTTATTGGTAATTCGGTTTGAAATGATTGCAGAAATAGACTTCAAAACGGTTTGATCGCTGACATTTCTGTACATAATTAGAGAATATAGGTTTGCATTATGTAGTTGTGATTCCGGTTTTGTTTTGAATTTTCAGGTGGAACTATTGGCTGCCAAGAACTTAGTTGGTGCAAACTTGAATGGTACATCTGATCCTTACGCAATGATTACTTGCGGAGAGCAAAAAAGATTTAGGTGACTGAACTATCTTATTTATGTTATCTGTCAACTATTTTGTTACTCACATTACATCGCTAACAAATTGATATACACCACTTCTATTATTTTTTGAAAATTTCAAGCTAGGTTTTATGTTTAAATTTAACAGTCTCAAATCATTGTTTTTATTGTCCAAAATGACAGAATTTAAAATTCTGTCTCAAAAGAACGTGTGAAAGAAAACTAGGGTGCTGAGTTAGGAACCATGTACTCTTTCAACTCTTTCATGCATATTTCAAATCCTTAAAATTTTAGCATGGGTCTGTTTCTTGTACGGGCTAGTTTGTACTCGAGTTATACTCCTTTTTGCACTAGGCTTGCTTTGTCCACTTCAGATATCAGTAAGTACTGGTGCAATATGTTCAGCAGTCAGCTAATCTCAAGCTGAATGCGTTCCCAATGATTTATCATAACCGAGTACCTGAGTTCATTACAAGTGAAAATCCAACTAAATATATTTTTGCGCTAGTCGGTAGTTGGTACTGTGCAATTATGAAAGCTTTTAGTTGCACCGGACCTCTACCATGCTGTCCAAAACATCTTCATCTAACCCTTCAACTCTAATTTCTTTTCTGTGCGCTGTATTCACTTTTCCTATCCAAATAGGATGTTAGACCGCTGGTTGGTGAATCAGTGTAGTTAAGATGCAAGATGAGGTAGAAAGGTCCTAACACACCAAAGCGAGATAATCAACTCAATTCAATGAGTTGCAACCAATTTTTAAAATAATAATGAAATTGAAGCTAGAATCAGAACAAATATTAAAGTAACAACTAATAACATTAATAAAAATATTCAATTAAAAACAAAAGTAGGGTATAACCATGGTTTTCAAATATCGGATCCCGATATATATGTGCAAATATCGTATCGGGTTTTAGGTACCCTATAATGGGGCCGATATTGTCTATGGGCCTGTTTGGTTAAGGGTGGAAGTGAGGAAGTGAGGAATTGAGGAAGTAGTAATAATTCCCTTTGGAACTTGGGAATAGTTTGTAAGTTTTCCGGTGTTTGGATGTTGTTAGGAAGTGTGATTTGGAAAATATTTTGTCTTTTCCGGCGTTTGGATGGTAATGTGAAAGTGGAAGTGGAAAAGTTGACCACAAAGTTGACCGTAAAATAATATTAAAATAAAAATTAATTAAGAAAAATAAAATTAGACTGTAATTAGAATGCAAGTGAGATTTACATGGTCAAAAAATTAACTTTTTTGTGCTACAATTATTACAAATGAGATTTACATGACCACAAAATTAACTGTAGCACTCTGGAAGTGAGGAAATGGTTGTGTAAAAGAGAAAAGATAAAAGGAAAAGAGGTTTTCTTATTTTCCTTTTCCGGTGTTTGGATAGATAGGGAAGTGAGCAATTATACTTCCCTATTTCCTTACTTCCGCCCACTTCCTTGCAACCAAACAGCCCCTATATCGATATGACTGATATTGTCGATATTGGTGGCTAATATTGATGATATTAATACTAAAACCCATTGGCCAATACTGATACCCATACAGATACAAAGATTTTAAACCATGCGTATAACCCTATATATACGTTTTGAATCTGTAGAGTGAATTAGTAGCATACTAGCATTTCCAAATATCAAACATTTAATAAATTACCAAATAACAATCACAATGATAAATAAGTCAAGTTCAGTTCACAACTCGAGCTGCAAATCATATTTATCAAAGTAAGTTTCAGACTTGCATGACACATGACTCATCACACAATAGCAAAGAGTTTATAAGACATCTATCCCAAATAAATAATACCACTAGCATAGTGTCCATAAAAGCTAAAAAAAAAAAAACAAAAGCAGTGTCAAAACAAGATACTATCCGTCATCTCCTCTTCCAACTCATTATAATTTCTTTCTTTCTCCTCATCTGACCCATAATCTATATTGACACCCTATTACTAAGTCTCTCCATCCTTAAAGCCAAAGCCTCCTTCCTCCTCTTCCTAATGTGACTCCCTCCTCAAAAGTGAAGCATCAGTTGCACCAGTTGAAGTTCTTTTCATGTTGGCCCCCATTGGCACTGAAGTAGACCTTGCAATTATGTTCCTCAACTCTGGCTGCTACAACTGTAACACATCAGGAAAGATCATCATTCTCACTCACCAATTTATTCTCAAAATTATATCCTTCACCAGATTTCTCCAACAGCCACTCATTTCCTTTATCAACGTCATTGAGCTTGTAGGATAAATGAACATCCTTACTATCAAACCTCTTCTTCAAAGCTTTTTTGTATTTGACAATCCCCGCCCCCCCGCCCCCCCCCCCCCCCCCCCAACCAACCAACAAACAAAAAAAAAAAAAAATCCGTAAGTCTTTCAACTTTATGTATTCAATATTTGTGACAAATAGAAACTTATAAGTCATTCCAAAGGAATTATCTCATGATACATATCAAATTAACAAATAACAGTAATCTTACATGCTCAAAGTACTTCACGAAGCTAGAAGAATTCCATGTAAGGCTAAGATCCTTACTTAAATCTTTGCAAGTTGAGCATGTATGCACCATATGAATTCCCCTAATCAACTGGCACATTTCAAATTAATAAGTATAACTAACAAACACTTCACATTTTATCTTTTGACATGAAATTTCAAACTTTATTTTGAAGCATTCTTTACATGGGGCCGCCTACGTTTTTGTTTCTAATAGCGATGTCATGGACAAAGAGACCCTGCACGTTCTTATAGACAGATAACTCCTAGTCAGTCTTGTCTTGATCATTTGGAGACACCAAATTCAGGATGACTAAATGGCCAGTCGTAACCTAGTTATAACCTCTTCATCACTCTGAATGGTGGGATGATCAAAGAACTCTTAGTTGAAGTCATCTGCATCAGTACCACCGGTTAAGGGCAGAATCACCATGTAAGGGCTGGTGCAGCTGAATCCCCGACATCCGGTCAAAATCTCAATTAAAAGAAACATATTCAAATTAAAAACATTCTTAAGGGAGGCTGTCGTCACCATGGTGGAATCGAGACTGCATTGTTGCTGGAGTCGCAAACAAACCCTAGAAAGAGAGATTATTTTATTTACTTATGTATCATTTACTTTTTCCTTCTTTTTTTTGGGGGGGGGTGGGTGGGGGGGGGGGGTTACTTGACTGATTGGGTATTGAGTATTAGGTTGAAACCCACATATTAGTGGGGCACCACCTGGGACACGTGTGTTACACAAGGTGCATTGAGGTATCCACCTCACTATTTCACTATTGCACTGAACGCACATCTATGGAGGGATTTGACTGCTGCATCCTGTAGTCACCGCTGCCGAGGTGGTTTGAGGTAATCGCCTCTAGCTTCACTGTGTTGAATGAATCTCTTATACGATTTCATGAGTCGTTTGGAGATCCTCAGCCGTTCCCTTGTACCAGTTAAACGAGGGAATACCTGGCAGTGGATTATTTCAATGCTTCGTACCTCTCCCATTAGATACAACAACAATGCAATTAATCTCTACAAGCTGTATTACCACAGAATTGGCCTGGTTAAGGATCCTGTTTATTTCAGAATTTGTGGGAACTCAGAATATGGTGTTGTTCTTTGGGTTTGCTGAATTTATTTCTATTTTCTATTTTATTTTTTTCTATCTCGCTTTACTTCTATATCCCTCATAATTCAAGCAACTTCATGATGTATTTATAGATAAAGTTTGTCTGATATATTTTGTGGAAGCATTTAACTGAACTAGTTGTGCCTTAATTTTCCCCTTCTACATTGATGCAGTTCCATGGTTCCTGGCTCAAGAAATCCAATGTGGGGAGAGGAATTTAACTTTTTTGTTGATGTTCTTCCTGTCCAGGTTATCTCAGGTTCCCATTTTCCCAACTTTCTTTAGTAAATTTGTGCAGTCCTTGTGAATGTTTTTTTTTTTCTGATTACTAATGTGACATTTTGAGATTGCCTGAATATCTCAAAGATATCATCAAATTAACTTGACTATGCATCTCTCATGGTGTGTAAATGATTTAATTTTAATGGTTGCATCAATTTTATCTTGAGATGGAGTAATCATATTTCTGACGTTCCTATGTGACAGTAAGATAGTAGTTGAGTCATGCAGGGCATTTGTTGTTATGCGCTTCGTCTGTTATGAAATATGCTGGGAATGCTACCTAATAACTCTTCGTTTTTCTTATTTTTACATTTTTTTATTGTTTTAACAGTGACTATAGCCTGGAATTGAACTTGGACTTCCCATAACTCTCATTATAACTCTTTGCCATGAAGCTAGTTCTCACGGGTAGAATGATATCTTGCAACCACCCGTCATGATATGCTTATATCTTTTGTGTTATGTAAGTTATATAATGTGTGATACTGTATCATATTATGCAATTAGCAGCCTGCTCTTGACCAAATCACGATTATGCCTTACAGAAGTGCATTCTATGTATCATGTGAGTAGATCTTGCGTGAGGATGTCTTCTGGTTTCAGATGTGATGTGCACTGCATGTACTATGGCTAGGTCCCAAATGGTCAAAATTTTTAGAGCCGAGTCAAATCAATAATAAGCAGAGATTTATTGGTTTTGCTTGGATGCTTGCTGATTTGTCCATGCATGAAGTTATCTATATCAAGGGGGATGCATTGTGTTTGGGCTGTAATAGTCCTGTCCTACTATAAAAAGAGGCAGTTGGAAACTTGGAATATTGTAGTTCGGATTCCGACAAGCTGAATGTGCCCAACTTGGAAACTTAAATAGATCATAATGAAAAACTTTGAAAACTTTTAAAATCTTAACCATGTCTAATTGGTATCTCAGTAAAAACTTGAATGACTTCTTAAATTTCCAAAAAAGAAATTTTTCCTTCTGCCCCATGCCTAATTTTCTATCTTTTCTTGTTTGTAATAAACTATTGTAACTGTATCTATCTTCCTTAGTTATTTTTCTTAACCTTTCTTAACTAATCCAGATTCAAAAATTCATATTTATATCAACTACTGATTTTATGAAAACTTTCTTATTCTCTCTCTTTTATTTTTCTTGTTCTCTCTCTCTCTCTCTCTCTCTGTGTGTGTGTGTGTGCGTGTGCGTGTGTGTGTGCGTGCGCGTATGCGTGTGTGATTAGATAAGCATTTAATTTCTTTCAAGTTCTAATTTGCTGTCGAAACCATTTTAATTGTATTAATATATATATATATATATATATATATATATATATATATATATAGGGCTTACTGTACCTCAGCCCGCGGGCTGAGAGAGTTTTCTCAGCCTGCGGGCGTGGCAACATCACCGCCCCACATCTGTAATAATTTTGGCGGGCAAAATCCTGTAAAATCCCGCCCAATTTAATGCCAGTCACCTCAACATTGTAATTTCCAAAAATACCCTCCCTCACACTTTTTACCGACCTTGGTAGCAGTCCTCAGAAAAAGACTGCGACCTTGGTAGCAGACCTTGGTAGCAGTCCTCAGAAAAAGACTGCGACCTTGGTAGCAGTCCTCAGAAAAAGACTGCGACCATGGTAGCAGTCCTTAGAAAAGACTGCGACCGTGGTAGCAGTTCTCATAAAAACACTGCGACCATGATAGCAGTTCTCAGAAAAAGACTGCGACCTTGGTAGCAGTCCTTAGAAAAGACTGCGACCGTGGTAGCAGTTCTCATAAAAACACTGCGACCTTGGTAGCAGTCCTCAGAAAAAGACTGCGACCTTGGTAGAGTCCTTAGAAAAGACTGCGACCGTGGTAGCAGTTCTCATAAGTACTGCGACTATATTAAAAATCATTAAATATCAAATCAGATAAAAAAATTAAAGAAGCAGCATTCACTGTCTTTTACCGAAAAAGTAGCTTTTCATAAGGGGTATTTGGTAATTTAACTTCTTTCGATAAGCGGGCCGCAAGTTAGTGGGGTGCAAAATTGAGCCACGTCAGCGCAGGCTGAGAGAGTTCTCTCAGCCCGCGGGCTGATATACATTTTTCTCATATATATATATATATATATATATATATATATATATATATTGTATCATGTTGAGCACAAATTATGATTATATAGAAACATAACAACCTATCTCTATAACTAAGTAATGATACTGTAACATTTAACATATATATTATATTATATTATATTATATTATATTATTTTATCTTGGCGTGCATTCATGTGCTCAATTTAGTAGCAGCTGTTTGATTTACTAGATTTTAAGTCATAATAGTTTCTTATTTCTTCCCTTTATTTGACTTTTATGCTTGCCCTGTGTATTCAAACTACCAATGTATCAGATAAATTTTAATTGAAATGTCACGACAATTATTTTGAAGAGATAGAGTGTTGACCATGAACCATATCAAATGGGTAACAATTTTGATCGAAGGCATTTTTCTTCCTTTTTATCCATTGGCGCATGGTACATTAGCATTGCGCTGATAAGAACTTACAGGTGAAAGCTCTAGTTGGCCATGCAACTCCTTTCACATTTATTCACTCCTAGTTTTGGCAGCTTTTAGCAGTTTGGTTATTCCACTTTGTCGGGTCTGTTTCAAAATTTTATATATCTAAAAAAAATATGAAATGGCCACATATGAAAATATATTAGAGAATAAGTGGCCAATATATCTATACTGGAGAACATTTCCATTATAACAGTCGTTTTTCATAAAAATCTTACATATATGATGTATATTGATGCTGTAGTTCTACTGGCAAATCTAATGGATGCAATATGTTACATTTATATGCAATATATCATATACTTGGTAATCTGAGTGGAAGATCTGCAAGTCAATTTCCTGCTATAGAAATTAAAATGAGTTTCTTCGGTATCTCCCCCTCAAATAATTTGTATTTAGAAATACCCCTCAAATCTTTCAATTTAGAAATCCCCCCATAAAAGCTTTATGTTTTTTGAAATTAATCCTCACCTTATCTCTAATAATTTGGGTTGTTAAGTTTGACATGAATTTTCTCAAAATACCCATATTACCCTCTTTGACTTTTAGTTTCTAAATTCTACTGCATCTAAACCCTCAATTTGGAGTTCTTTTTTAAGTTAAGTCTAATGAAATTCTACTTTATAACTTACTGAAGTATCAATTAGAATGAATTGAAAATATCATCTATCCCAACTAGAGTTGCATATTTTATCTATTTTATCTCTTTCTACTATGATTCTATTTTTATAGTTACTTATTTTTCGTGAAAGCATGATGTGTAGTGTTATAAAGCATACTACAAGATTTCATAATAACACAACTTGCCTCTTAAGTGCAATGAAAAATTCGGTGCTCAAGAATTGTAATGTAGTTGCATACTAGGTAGTTAGTAACAAGATATTGCAAGTGATATAAGGTGCCACTAGTAAGCTCTTGAGTTTTTCTTTCTTTTTTATTTTTGTTCTATTCTCTTTACTTTTTGTTTCGTATGTTCTTAGCCTCCATAAGAACGAAAGGAAGAAGAGATAGGTTTGGCCCAAAAAGAGATTAGTCATCTTTAGAGAAACCATTCAAAGTTTCTAAGTTATAATATATTTAATTTTAAATATATATATAGTTTCATGTTCTTAGAGATTTAAACAATGGTATTATAGGTATTTCAAGATAATATATGTTAAAGAATTACTAAGCGGGTTAATTTAAAAGAACTTAAAGCTTTTGGGGGGGAATTTCTAAATAGAAGTATTTGAGGGGGGGGGGGGGGTCATTTCTAAATAATAATGATTCAAGGGAGATATCCAAAAATCCCAATTATAGTTTGTAATAGATGATCTATACTTCTGTATATACTTCTTGTTGGAATATCCTAAAAGATTCTCTTTCACTTTTTTATTCTAGTTGAATATCCTAAAATCGCTTAAACTAAATATATCTCTCTATCTTTTTATTTCTATTTGAATCTACCTCATCATCAAAATTAAAGTTTAAGCAATTCGTAGTAGATATATCTAAAGCACTCAAATAATTACTTTCAAATAAAAGACAATAAGAGATAAATTTATTAATCCAAATAACTAAATTACTTTTTTTTTTGAAAAAAACTCATAGCTAAGTGAAGAAAAAGTTATCCTCCACCTTTTTATGCTTATAATAAAATTTAAAGAAAAATCTATTCAACTCATTCATTAATGTTGTTATCAATTTTTTGAACATTAAAAATATTAGCATATTTCTTAAACTGCCATTGAAGATAAATAACTATAAATTAGTAAATTAACTTAATAAAAAAAATTTAATTCCACCTGAAAATAAACTCTAAAAAAATTATTATAGGCGCCAATAATGGAATATTGATATTTTTGGAAAAAATCATATCAAAATTTTAATTTTATCAATTATATTTTCCATATGTTATTTCTTTTTGGGTAAACTCATAATAACTATAAATTGATAATAATTTTTATTTTTCTATTTTCTATATAACCTGTATTTCATGCTTAAATTTAGATAAGCATTACTTCAACACCATTTTTCTTGTCGCTTTACGTCTTAAGATAAATCACACCTTTTTTTGTAAAAATAATGTAATAGTCATACTAATGTTAATTAGAATAAATTTCTAATTATATTTCATTATTAATTCTTTCAATATCTTTTTTTCACATACATTCCACGTGCTTGATATACTAGTTTCATAGAAAAACGGTCTTGAGATCTTTGTAAACCCATTCATATTTCTTCAAACTAAATACTACGTTGAAATGCATCTCAAATTGGCAGGAGGTAAGCAAAATAACCAACCTTTATGCTATATTGCTCACATAAGAAACATATGGTACAGCATTTGAAATCTTTCTTCCATGCCAACGGGTATGGATTGTGCTTTTTCTGTTTGTGCCCTGGGTGCGCGTGATAAGATTAAATTGAGGCATTCAGATTATGCACTCTGTCATATCATAAGTTTCAGCTGATACGTGATAAAATAAAAAGAGAAGGAAGGGGAATGTTGTTGTAATCAGTCATGTTACAATGGGTACTTATATTGCTAGTCACATGTCATTTTATTACGTTTCAGAACTAATAGTAGCCAAACTCCAAAACATGGTCTAAATCGCGGTGTTGGTATCTATATCGGCCAATGATTTTTAGCATCAAATATTGTCAATATCAACTGTCAATTACATCAATATTGGCAGATATTGGCTGATACTATTGGGTTAATGTTATATGGTTAATATCATACTGATACCTCAAAATCCGATACAATATTGCCAACAAAAATTTGAATTGGCTACTATTTGTAAGTTGAAACCATGCCCTAAAACCAGTCCCAAGATGATTATTTGATCTGCTCTGATTATTTGATCTGTAGTAGAGATAACAGATTTCTCTCTTCAATCTAATTTATTTGGACATGGGAGGATTATGTGAAGAAAGAACTTGGGGGAGCGTTTAATTGGTGGAGCAGGGAATGCCTGTTACTAGGGTTTCCTCTGTTACTATTCTCCAATAACCTCAGTTGCAAGTTTCTTTTTATTTATGAAGATTCTCACCCTGTATTCTCTATTGTATAGTATTCCAAACCCTATCGGGACTACATAACCTCCACAATTGTCTTCTGAGTCCACATAGATATCCCTCAAAGTTGGAAGGAAATATCTTCTTGTACTTTGTTTCCCCAATGTTTGGATTTTCAATCGACGCCTATGGACCGCACGACCCCAATGTCTGAAGACAGCAGCCAGTGTTCTGCAGTTGAATCTGGTCAGCCTGGTTGCATGGATCTCAGCAACTAATTGTATTCTTCGTTCTTGACCAACGAGTGGATGGGGTCGACTGGTTAGATTGTTTCCATCAAACCAGTCACTCAGTTAATGATGGATCAAACATTTGGCTGGAATTGGTAGATCCCTTTATGAAATGTGCTAGACTAGCTCTAGAGTTCGGTCAGCTGTCGCGAGCTGATTTGTTGGATGTGGGGTTGTGGGGCTCCTGTGAATGGATATCCTGGAGCACGCCATTAGTTTCAGCTAATTTTGGATGATATTGACCTTGACCTGCAAAAAAGGTAGTGTGTGTCAGTGGGTTTAGGAACTTGGTAGCCGAGCTGATCATAATAGTCAAGTTTTAGTTATTTGGAGAATCAAACTCTGTTTCAGATCCACTGGTTTCGTCAATGGAGAATACTCATAGATCACATATCCGCGGTGGAATTGGGTACATGTAATACTTTCGAACTTGTAACAGGATATACTTGAGATCAGCTTTATACCAGCTATGGTTGAACAAATCATGGCTTTACTCACAATTGTTATAAAAGTGACTTATGCATTGCTCTGGCTTTAGGCCAACATATGCTCACTAATCCCACCCAGAAGAAGCTAACCAAACCATTACGGAGATATGAGTTCAATATATTTAGTTATCTAAATCTGAAGTCTTTTGTAAGACCAGGAACAAGCTAACATGACCTTCCATTTTTTTAAGTATGTTTTACTTTTTGGTATGCGTACACTAATTTATAATCCATGTTTTGCCAGAGAACAGACTCTGGGAAGATAGAATAAAGATAAACTAAGAACTAAAGATAAGTAGTAGGAATGAATGAAAAAAGATTCTTTTATTTCATTTCCCTATTTTTGGTTCTTATAGCACAAACAATCAAATCTTGATTTGAGGCTCATCTATCTGCTTTGCTTTAATTACATTTTACTTCTTGTCAGTTATCTAATTCTGAAAGTTCAAGGTTGAAGTCCGTGGGACTAGACTCAGTCTGGACCATACTGCAGTTTACGGAAGATTTCTGCTTTTATTACTGTATCAAATCCTTTATCAATCTTATTCACATTACTGGCATGTGAGATGCTGATCACTGTAGCATTTAGTACTTTACTAAGTTTAGTAGTGTTTTTTCTCAATATGGTAATCTTAATTGCTTGTAGATTAATGTGACAATATATGACTGGGATATAATATGGAAAAGCACTGTTCTCGGATCTGTAACGGTTTCAGTTGAAAGTGAATGTCAAACTGGAGCCATCTGGTATACCCTGGATAGTGCATCAGGGCAGGTAAAAGGTTTCTGTGATGAATCTATCCAAGTAGTATAGTTTGTTCACAATGTAAGGACAGCTCTTTTTGTTTTTCAGGTTTGTCTTCATATTAAGACAATAAAGGTCCCATTGAATTCTTCCAGGTTATTTCTTTCTGTTTCCTCGTCTTGGTAGTTTTTCTATTTCTTTTTTTATCTATTCATCTGATCTTGTAAATTATACCTTTCTGATCCAATAGAATAATGATATTTATGGATAGTTTCTTTAACAACCTCGTTTAGTTTTTTGACTCAACATTTGTTTCCATCAAAGTGGTGTTGTTTTTGTAAGCACATGCCTACCTTTCAAAGCTAAGTTATTTGACTGTGGTAGACTGAATGCTATGCATGGTTGGGATGAGAGCCATGCATATAGGAGGCAAAGTTTCCTCAAAGGAGAACCTGTCTCCTAAAGCTATTTGTAATTTTACTTGCATGCAGAGATCGGAATTAGACTTTGTTTCTGTTTTTCTATGTTCTTCTACTTATTTATTTATTCACTTAGTTTGAATCATATTACTATAGCCTTGGATAAAAGAATTTCTTTCAAAATCTGAAAATGATGTTGATGATGGAGGTTAGATCCAGAGATGTAATTGAATAAACTGACATTGACGTTGGTCTGCATGCAATCTGATCATATGATGCAGTCCCAATAGCTATCCAGCATTCAGTTCTAATGCATTTTCATCATCATGTTATCTGAAGTCATGGCGTCGATGTTGATGCTGTTGTGATAATGACTTAGTTCTGCGAGCAGTCTACTTCATGTAAGATGGCTGTTGGTATGTACCTGTTGCATGCACAATGATATAAGAATATGTGTGATAGCAGATTATTGGTGTACTATACATGCATATTGTTGGGAAAAATATAGGATGTGAAGGGTGTTTTATGTAAAAGTCTATATCATATATAAACAAAGAGAAGAAATTAGATCGAATTGATCTTACTAACTTTTTCTAAAACATAAACTTTTTAATTGTATTAGAGCCCTAGGGTTCCCGATCCTTTGCAACCATCATCGTCATCATCTTTGCTTGCCATAACCAATATTAACATCTTTGTTTTCTTTTCTCATTTTCCTTTTCTCTTTTCAGATTGAACCTGATCTGAGTTCAGTTCTATAAATAAAAAACATTACTGTTCATGGTAAACAGTACCGCCATGGGTACTTTTCATGTGAATTGTAAACCCTAGAAAAGAAAAGAGAGATGGTCATTCGGTGATTTAGAATATCTCTTGTTAGATCATGTATTCTTTTTGAATACATGGGGAGTTTGGTGGTTTTGTATGGAGTTATCTTAGATCCCGAGGGGGGATCGTTTGTTTGGGTATGTAGATTCCGAGAGAGGATCGTTTGTTTGGGTGTGTAGATTCTGAGGGAGGATCGTTTGCTTCTGTGTTTAGATCCGAGGGAGGATCACAATTGTTTGTTTGGGTTGTTCGTGAGGTGTTTAAATTCCAAGGGAGGATCACTTGTATTGTTCGGTGATACTTAGTGTTGATTATAAGTTTGGCTTGTTGGTATATAGTGTTTGATCACTTGTTGGGAGATGTCAGATGGAACAGACTTCATTGTATCATTACCGAAGACATACCACCTTCTCCAGAAGGTTTTCTGGGACAGTTCATGCCATCCCTCGTCTACTATAAGAGATTTCAGTGACAGATCAATATTGGTTACTCAACATGACAATTTTTTAGCTACAGAGGAGGTTTTTGGACCTATCCTCTTGGTAGGGGCATAAGGAGAGGAGGTGGTCGTGTGGGTGTCAGTGTAGGCAAATGAGGCAGTGGATTAGAAGGAAGGTGGACTACTACACATGTTGCCACTACTCAGCCTACTTGAGCAACACATATGCCGATCAGTTCAAGAGGAGTCATCCTCTTCATTAGCAGTGTGACAATGTCCGGTGTAGATTTGTTAGGTACCAAATATTATAGCAGTTTCATGTTGCTCAGATGATGTCGTCTTCTACTGCCACTCTAGCTCATGCACATAACTCCACTAATTGGTTTATTTTATTACAACCCTCATACCTAGATCATTGACTCTGTAGCCTCCGACCATATGGCTGGTAATAAAAGTATTCTATCCATTTTGAACTCAGGATCCTCATTACTTCCATTGATATTGGCAGATGGTTCTATATCTTATACCAAAGGTGTAGGCATTGCTAATGATATACCATCTTTATCATTATCTTCTGTTCTTTATGTCCTAAAGTTTCCATTTAATTTGTTATTGGTTAGCTCAGTTTGAACTATTCAGTAACTACTTTTTCTCTTGATTACTTTGTCTTTCAAGAACTTGGGACGCAATCTTTCAAGAACTTGGGACGCAAAGGACGATTGGCACAAGTACCGAGTCTGGAGGCCTTTATTACCTTGAGACAGATCCTGTAGTGGTAGTGCTCCAGTTCTACATCATATTTAGATATTCATTATCACTTAGGTCATCCATCACTACAAATTAATATAATTAGTTCTTGCTTTGAGTCTTATATCTTCATTAGATGTGAGTTGTGTCAACTGCGTAAACATCATCATGTTCTTTATCCTTTGTGAGTTAATAAAAGAGTTGATGTGCCTTTTGAGTTAGTGCACTATGATGTTTTGAGGCCTGTGTCAAGTAAGTTTAAAGCTTTGTTTTAAGTACTTTATTACAGCTGTGAATGATTTCTCTCGTGTCACTTGAAAAAAAATTCAGAAATATTCTCTATTTTAAAAACTTTTGTTTTTGAAATCAAAAACTCAATTTCGTGCATCTATACGTGTTTTTAAGATGATTAATAATGCACAAGAATTCTTCAGTTTCTCATTTGTAGATTTTAAGTCTCGATCTGGTGTTATCCTCAACCATCATGTTCTTATACCCCTTAACAAAACGAGATTACAGCACGAAAGAACAAGCAAATCTCTCAAACCATGCCCGAAGAGACTGTTTCAACCTATATAAAGAGGTTTTTAGCCGACTAGCCTGCCCAAAGTCTCCTGAGCAACAAATCTAGGTGGTTGCTCCGTGCAAACTTTTTCATCAAGAATGTATGAAGATAAGCATTCTTGATGTCGATCTAATGTAAAAGCTAGTGATATGTAGCAACAGAAGAAATGAATAGTCGCATAGTGGTTATTTTAGCCACAAGGGAGAGTACCTAATGGTCAATGCCATAGCCAACACAAACCTATGATCAGCCTTCTTTTCTATCAACTCTCCATCACTATAACCATGATTCTTAAAATGCAATGAAGCATCCATGTTGATAATGGTTTCAATTGTTATTCCATCGCTAATGTGAGGGTTGTCCAATCCCCAAAGACTGTTCATGGGGTTTTACTTTCTAATTGTACACTTCAATTTGTGGCCTTTATGGTTGCTAACAATAAACTGAAGCGCAAAGAGTTAGCAACTCATGAAGTCCACAAATTGAATAGTACAATTAAGAAAGTTTAACTCCAAAATCAGAGTCTTTGGCGTTTGGTTAGCCTCACAATAGTGATAGATAATAATTGAAAACATTATGAATGTGGATGATTTATTGCATTTTAAGAATCATGGTTATGGTGGTGGAGGTTTGATAATAAGGAAGGCTGATCGTAGTTGTGTTGGCTATTACATTGACTATAAAGATACTTCCTCATCTGTGGGTAATATAATCTCTGTGCGGCTCCTTTCTTTTGTTACTACTTATCATTGACCGTTACATTAGCTCAACATTAAAAATACTTTTCTTCGTGACATTCTTGATGAAGAGGTCTATGTGGAGCAACCACCTGGATTTGTTGCTTAGACAATTTGGGCAGATTTGTCGACTAAGAAAGTCTTTATATGCAGTCTTCTCGAGCATGGTTTGAGAGATTTGCCTCAGTTGCTCAAGAGTTTGAATTTTTCCGTTCTTAGAAAGATCATTCGGTATTCTTTTAGCTTCACCACGAGAAGTAGATTCTCTTGGTTGTCTATATTGAAGATTTAGTGATTATAGGTGATGATACTTAGCGGATTGGTGAGTTGAAGTTATATCTGCAACACAGATTTTAATGTTGTCACTTTTTCAAATATTATATGAAGAATTAGCTATAGACATGCATGTGAGCATCATACTGCCCGAGGTAATATAATTAATCATGTGACTGAGACAAACATTATTTATAATTCAATATTATCATTATCAAAATCATGAGAAGATAAATTTGATGACATATTTGCAAGTCAAATATTTCTTTACATGTGAATAATTTTTCATAATAAATTATTTCAAAACATCTAGCGAGAGAAGTATACTCACATGTAGATGATCCAAAGGTTATTCACTAACTCAAGTTTGGCAACTTTGAGAAATTCTTAAAATATTGACAATCTGATCATTATTAATTAATCTCGTATAAAAATCATATTCACATCACTCACTTATCCCAAGACATGTAGAGTGGGTCAACAATTGCACAGACACAACATTGAAATGAACACGATATGCGGATACGTGACAGATTTTTAAAACACACATAACACTTGTGTCCGACATGTGTGCCAGACACGTTTCGAATACGACATGGTTCCACGATACGAGTGTCCGTACTACATAGGTTAACACTTGTCTCTAATATTTTAGAGAGTTTTACAATTTTTTTGAAATTTAAACTTTCTTAACACAAGTTGGGCCTCTTTGCAATTTTTACAAAGTTTAGCGGCTTTCTGTAATTTTTATGAGCCCTGTCATACACTGGGTTGGGTCTAATATGCAAATATCTTTTTTTTGGGCATTATTGCAACACAAATGTTAAATATTTAGCAAGGGCTAAAAATTGTAAGGAATTTCAACATAAAATTAACTTTCATTCAATCCAAGGGATTCTACAAAATCCCCCCCATTCTTTCTTTCTTCTGACACACTCCCAAACCCATTCCATCCCATGTCTGGTTGGGTTTTGGGTGGGGTAGAGGTCCCCCGCCGCCTGCCACCGCGGGCCCCTGTCACTCGGTCGCCGCCTGCCACTGCGGGCCCCTGTCACTCGGTGGCCGCCACCGGTGGCTGTGGTGGTTGCCTTGGCCTCCGCCGGCGATCACCTCGCTGAAATTCTTTTTTCTTCTCTTTCTATTTATTGTTTCTATAAAGCATGACTAATTTGTAATGAATTGATCTTACAAAATTAAAATACTAAATAAAAAGGAAAATGTTGAGAAATTATACCTCAACTCAAATGGGTTTTCTTTTCCTCCTTCCTCTTCTTCTTTTTTTTTTTCTTTTCCACTCCCACTCTCACTTAGCAGCTGGACCTCTTTGTGCTGGTTGAAGAGGGATGAGAGACTATTTGTAGCCCACGCCTTCACATGGGGGTGGGACAAGTGTCCCCCCATGTGTCCCTCTAAGTTCATGAGAAATTGACGTCTCAATGACTTCTAGCAACAACAAAGCTTGCCAATCCACACCTTACAACAAGCTTGCCAATTTAGGTATCTCCTCCCTAAAACTAACAATTTTACAAACAATAAGACTAGGATTTGGAATGGGCTACTAAAGTTTAGCAGATAATCACAAGGAGAGCAGGGAGCAAGAAAGGAACCAATACTTGAATATGGTAAATCGTGGATTTCTTTGCTGTCGCTTTAAAATGTTGCCGAGTTTCGCTTCCAAGTTATAATTAAAATGAGTTATTAATAGCCTACTTGTGATTTCTACAATAGAGAACAAGAATAGACCGGTGGTAGGAGCATATATCATGAAGGGGATTGATGATTCTCTGATAAGTGGTTAATGAGAGACATTGAATTTCTGCTGAAGAGTTGGAACAATTGCTTATTGCGAGACATCTTGCCCTTAGTGGAAGGATTGGCTGAGGACATATGAGACTAATCCCTAATGGGCAAAAAGATTGATGGTAATGGTGTGTTTCATTTGTGACCTTAACAAATATATACATCAAGACAACGTCAAAAGACATACATCTAAAGTTTCTGTTAATCATATTATAGAAGAGAACATTCAGATTTATGAATATTTAGGGATCATAACCTTTCCAATAACCAGAATACAGAAGCTACATTTTATTTTTCATCATTCATTTAAGCATATAAAATTCTCAACTTATTAATGACAATCTTTTCCCTTTTGATTGCAGCATTAGTCTTCCAGATATTTCGTTTCTCCTTGCTAGACGTTGCAGTGTGGACTAGTTTTCTAACTGATGTTGATCTTCATTGAACATATGCCTGTAGTATGTTCAAGAGTTCAATCACATCAAATTATGAAATGAACCTTGACCTCTTAAGAGACTATACAAGTATACATATTACTTGTGTGTGTATTGTATGTAATGTTGTTATTGTCATTGTAAATTTGCATTGCAAAGCATGCTAGGTCAGTGCAGAAAAGTTATATGTAGTGTGACTGGCAACAGGCGAGTGTTAAAAAGTTACTGTAAATCAATATTCCTTTTATACAATGAAACTCGTCTCATGATACATCGATACATGTGAGGGCATTTGAGCCACAAATAAAAACAGTCACATATCGGCACACACCTAATTCATATTTTCCGCATAGTCATCACATCCTCTTCTGCAGATTAGTTCCTGCACTCTGTATGTGGCCATTGGGCAACTTGAGCACTCCCTTGGAGTGGATTATGACTAGCACATAACATCTCATCTTACCAATATTCTGTGCTGAGTTTGAAAATTATACTTCTGTAGTGAGACATGAAATTCTAACACACCAATGTACTTTATTTCTAACTCTCTGCTTGTCACATCTAGGGCATTGAATGGATTTGCTGGAGTTAATGCTAGAAGACGTATTTCTTCAGATAAACAAGGCCCTACCATTGTTCATCAAAAACCTGGGCCCCTGCAAACTATATTTGATCTTCTTCCTGATGAGGCAAGTTTTTTTTTTTTTTTTTTTTTTAATTCAAGAACTGGAAGGTCATTAAAGATATTTGTAGTGGCTACTTCATTGAGAGTTATTGTTTCAGGTCCTCGACCACAGTTACTCGTGTGCACTTGAGAGGTCTTTTCTGTACCACGGGCGTATGTATGTTTCTGCATGGCATATTTGCTTCCACTCTAATGTATTCTCTAAGCAAATTAAGGTTAGATGTTCAATATTTTTTTTCATATGAATACCTTTCCCCCTTTAATTAATTTTATAATGTGTTACAACTATATAACTTGTACTTATGCTTGTTATACTAATCTACTTGCCAATATTATTTTATGTTTAAATTAGATTTGATTCTTTTTATTGATTTATTGTTAATTCGATTGCATGAGTTCCATAATAATTTAGATCTATGTTGACATTGTTTGAGTACATTTCCTTTGAATTTTGATGAAATGAGTTATCCTCATATTTGCATATGATTAAATTAGAGTTTGTTGAAATCATCTTTTTTTGAATAAATTATAGTTTTCATATTTCAACTTTCCTTAAAAGATATCTGCACAACACATTAAGTCAAAGATATATGGAAAATGATTGTTCAAGTTCGTTTGCGTGGTGATTGTTTGATCTTGCATTTGATCTAAATGTATGACTCATTACTTATTTTTTGTTAGATATAATAGGAAATTAATTAATTAATAGAGTTGTTTGTTCTAACAATATTTGTAGTCTTATAGAGTCTTATGAGTAATACAATTCATAGTTTGGGTAGAGTTTTCTATAGTTATATGCTATGAAGCATGAACACATCGATACGGGATACGGGTCAAAATGATTTCTGACACGATACGAATAAGTCTGAAAGCTAGGACACGGGTGTGATATGGATTCAATAAATATTTTATTTATGTATATTTGTGTTCTTTTAGTGTGTGTATCCATATACATAGATGTACACAAATAATATACAATGCACATATACAAATATAGGATAAAAATATGACATCATACATGTATAGTATACAGTAATAAATAAACTATACTTGTTTACGCCTTAATGTCCATTATCTGTAGCATGAATCTCTAAGACCGATAATAGTTAAAAGAACACAATATCTTAGATGCTACAAAACATTTTGGAGTCATAGAAAGCAATAATTATGTGAACAATGTTTATTGAAACTAGATAAATTATATAAATGCAATGCATTTACAAATAATAGAGCTGTAAACTCTTCATTCAAAATTAGAGGTTTTTTTTGTTTACTTTGTAATGTTACATCTAGGATGTCTCTAATACTTATGATACGTTGCAAAGTTTAGGATACATTAAGTGGAATATCTGATACATTCAGTCTAAGTATGAAAGTATATAAGTATCGAAAAAGTATCCAACATAGGTTCTATGTAATTGTACTTTGTAAGTCTTTGAGTATCAATACAGATGTAGTCTTTGTAGTTTAAATAATAGTGCTTCTCTCTTTCAAAAGAAGATCATCTCTAGTTACTTTTTACCTGTTACTCCATCGTGATTATTGTTCATTTGTTCTTTGCGGTTAATGTTCACTGCTGCCAACAACCCTACTCATATTTTTAAGTAGTCACAATTGTTACCAAGTTGTCATCATCAGTCAAAGTTGGTTTTGACCTTGCTATCGCCGACCTGAGTTGATTCAGATGAGACGCTATCAATGACAAAGTCTGATTCTAGTGAAGAGCAATGACAACTAAATAGTTTCGACATCTTTGATTATTGGGTTTGCTTATTTATTTATTTTTTTTGTATGATCCTGGGGAGGAGCTCAGGTTTTATGTGATTGGATCTCAGTGGAGGATCATAAGTATTTGAGTTTGGATTTGTATTTCTGAGGAGAATTCATCTTGTTATCTTTATGTTTGTCAAATCCCAAAGGAAGATTGAGATCTATTGTAGTTTGAGACCTCGAGGACCAAAGTGATTATCAAGTATTGGAGCTTGAGATTCCAAGGTTGAATTAGAGATATTGTCATTTAAGTTAGTTTGAGATCCAAGGAAAGATCGGAGAGATTTTTGTTTGCATTCTCATTTAGATTTCAAATATTGCTGTTTGAGTTAGTTTGAGATCCCAAGATAGAATCCGAGAGATTGTCATTTGAGTTTTGTTCACATTTTCAATATTTACTTACTAGTTCAACTGATTATCTTCAGTTCAATTCATTTTTCTGTTCGGTTCAGATTCAGCTTGGTCCGGATTGCAATTTCTACTTTGTTTGGTTTGATTTGCATTTTGGGGAGTTGTCATTGGCATTAACTAGTTAGCATCTGCATCAATAATTAGTAGTTTAGCATTAGCAATTTATTTGACACCGCTGTCAGCAATTCGGTATTTATTTTCATCAGTCCAGCAGTTTTGATATTTGTTTTTAGTTTTCTGGTAGGCGAATTTTTGTTGTCAAATGTTATATATAATAGGTAATTAGTTAATTAATAGAGTTTTTTTTGGTTTATAGAGCTTAATGGTATTTGAAGTCTCATAGAATTCTAGTAGTTATATGAGTCAGTTTCAGTAGAATTTAGTTTTTTATGGGGGCTATATAAGGAGAGGTTTCATGGTTCTAAGTAATTTATATTTTGTATTTCTTTTATATATCAATAATGAAATACTCCTTCATAGTTTATCATCTTTAACTAAGGATCTCTTGATAGTTACATAATATGGAATGCACCATTTTCTTAATATTCATTTTATTTTGATCTGCTTGATAGCCTGTTTGATATTTTTTTCCTTCTGTTTTCTCCCTATTCTAGTCTCAGTTTACATGCGGCCTATATGAAGGACAAATAATAGAAACATGGCATCAATTAGTGCTAGCTGCAAAATTTCAAAGTATATGCATAATTTGTTTATTTAGAATCATCTTTTTTTTTCATTGTAGGTTATTATTCCTTTCGGAGATATTCATGAGGTATGCTTGTTATATATTTTTTTTATGTTTCTCATTACTATTATAATCAATATAAAATTCTTTTATGTTTGAATGAACTGGAATGTCTTTGTAATTAGCAATGCAGATAAAGAGGAGCCAACATGCACTTATCAACCCTGCAATTACTATAACGTTGCGCATGGGAGCTGGTGGACATGGTGTACCTCCCTTGGGTAGCCCAGATGGTCAGTGACTTGTCAACCTTCATGAACTACTTCAGATCTTTTCCTTATTTCCATTTGAGAAATTTATCCATTAGTCAGTGTCATGATTTCTTTTGAACATTTTTTAGATTATCTTTAAAGCAAATTGCCAAGTGTCGTAGTTTTTGTCCGTGCAATATGAAACTACTTTTGTTCATTGTGAAGCTAGGGATCGGCTATTCTAGAAAATCTGGGATATGGAAATTGATTTTATGTGTTTATTACTTCCCTCCATAGAGCTATGTCAACAGTCCCATGTGTTAGAAACTGCATAATATCTAAATCTATTGATATGTTTAAGATCTAACAACAATGGAAACTTTTGACACAGAAAGAGCTCATAAACGTAAATGGAGGCCTTAAAGGAAGTGTTGTTTAATAGATGATACAATGTTTTTGAATTGATCAGCATGCGGATTAACAAAAATGATGGAAAGAAACTAGTTCATGTACTGTGACAACTGCTACAGTCTAAGCTAATTATCCTTGACCGAGAACCTCTTTTACCAGCACCACATCTTCCACTTACGCTGCACTTTGGAATGGGTTTGATGTGTGGACTTATTGTCTCACCTAAAAACACACACACGGTAGATAAGTCACTCCTAACTTCAAATCCTTAGGACTGCATTAGCTATTATTATTTGTAATTTGATCAAATTATTATGGCAATGGTCTCCTCCCATTGTAATGTGTGGTATGCGCATGTATGTTGTACTTGGGACCGACTGCAAGTTGGCAACATCATTTAAACGGGGATAAAGTCAAAAAGATGAAAAATCCAGAAAATTCAAAAAGAAAAAAGAATAGAAAATCTGAAGTGTTTTTGAATATTCCTTGTAAACTTAAAGGGACAAATTTGATGATGAAAACCACTAGTGGAGGAAACAAGGAGGAATTTAAGCGAGGAATAGTGAGGGGTGAGGAGAGAATTGCTTAATCATTGGGGATTCTAAGTTGAACGGCTCAATTAGATTTTGAAATCTCATTCAGGGTTTAAAATCTGACCACAATCTAGTGGCGTATGGCACTAGGATCACATCTGCAGCAACATACCTCTACAAGTGCCACATATCGGGTTTGTGCAAGCCATGTGCTTATGTCTGTATAAAAGGCTTTTACAACCATTTATATGGCCGCAATGACCTTTGCTTATGCTGTCATGATAAACATGTATTTTAGAGCTCTAATCGGCTCAATTTAGAAATATTTATTCCACACCGAACTACAAGAATCTAGATGCAAATGCAAATAATCACGCATAAAACTCTATAACAACCCATATGACTACAATGAAACCTATGCAACCAACCTATATGCATGCGATACTATTTGAATAATGATGCAACAAGAATTATGCAACGATATATAAAATCTTAGAATGTATGCAATCACACAGAGATTCAATGTCAAATATTAAAGAGCAAAGAAACTATCACAAATCCTAGCCGACTAGTTACTAACAACAATTAAAACTCACAATTATAGACAAAATAGGGTCTTAAACCAAAGCTGAGGTGTGAGAGATATTACACTAAATACTCAATCCCAAACTCAGGTCTGATGAAAAGTAGGCCAAAGCTGCTTTTTACTTGATCTTCAAAATAATTTGCTTTAGATATGAACACCTCAATTCAGGAGCACAAGTTGTTTTGTTCTTTTGATTCAGATTTGAAAACAGATTCATATGTGCAAAAAGAGCTCAGTTTTGATGTGGAAGATGCTAGTTTAGGGTTTCTATATGCAATTAACTTCATATATAGGTCAATAGGAAGTTTTGGGAAGGATTATAGGTTATTTTATGGTTGTTTAGGTCAGGAATAACAACAACACAATTGTCCAAAAAAGAGAGAGGAGAAAATTTTAAAAAAACCAACAGTAAAAGAAGTCGAAGTTGGAAGCAGCAATAAAGGGGAAAGATCAGCAATAATAGAAGGCTAAAGTTAGAATTTTGATTTTGTAGAAAGCAAATAAAAACAACTAGATAAGAAAAGAAGAGAGATGAAGGCTTTCCACATCACCAATATAGGCTAAACTCCAACTTTTTAATTATCAAAACTTTCATTCCCTCAATGACGGCAACCCTAAAAACATAATATACTGTCAGAATATAAAATTTACAAACATACTCCTCTAAACAACCTAAAATAATTACAAAAAAAATCCTAAAATACATACAAATAGTTAATGACATTAGTCAACTAATAATGCCAAAAGAAACCGAACACAAACAAGATTTAAATAGTTCTAACTCAATAAAGTCACAAAAATAAGAAAAGGCAACCTTGTAGCCTTCTTAATCCATTTGCCTCTTGAATGGACTCGATCCCATGGCTAGGAAGAATAAACCCATGCATTCATAAATATTTCTCTCACTCTAAAGCCACAACTAGTAAGCCTGCTCATTATAAGTCAGAGAGTGAGGGAGCATCTCACACCTAACGTCTAATCTCAGTCGAGAATGAAATCTAGAAAGGGTAAGACAAGGCTCATTCTGCACATCACAACATACTATCAAATCATTGAACTTGTTCATGTACTCATGTACAAATAAGCTCCCCTGACAATCCATAGACAAATCACCCATAAGATGATCCTTGTGCGTAGTGGGAAGGTAATTCTCTTTTAGACTTTCCTTTATCTCATCCCAATACTCAATAAGATTTTGTCAAGATCCCTCTAGCTATCTCTCAACTCAGGTCCAGAAGATTTTGGCTAGGCCTTGCAGTTTCATTTTGGTAGATCTAACCCTACGACCATCAAACATATCATACCAAAGTAGTAATCCATGTCTATTAACTATCACTGAAAACTCTAGGAACATACCTGCTGGGAACTCGTTCTTGGGCACCACATTGCCTATCTCCTCGGGGCAGTGTCTACATGCATCCCTAAAATCATCTTGACCTACATGACATGTGCATAATTGTAGATATGCCTGTCATCATCACATGTATCTAGATTTTGAATGTTGCAATCTTGAAGAGGTTTCTCCTGCATGGGTTGAGCTTCTGGGCTCCTACTTGAGTTTCTAGATTATCTAATTGATTCACAAGATCCTCATTTTATTTGTTAGACGTTCTAAACTTTGGACAACCTGTTTAAGAGTTTCTTCGATGTTTTATTGGTTCAACATACCATTGTAGTTTAAGCCGCTACATAACATGCACGACCTAGCCTAGAGCTTTAATATACGATATTGTTTGCTTCACGATGAGGGATTTTAGCTTATATTGGTGATGGTGTGAGACCATTGAGGTGTGAAGCTTTCATCTCTCTTCCTCTTGTCTATTTGTTTTATTTGTTTTCTACATGATCAAAACTCTGACTTTAGCCTTCTATTGTTGCTGATCTTTCCTCTTTCCTGCTGCCATCCAACTTCTTCTTCTTCTTCTTTTATTGTTGTTTTTTTACAATTGTGTTGCTTTTTTTTGGGGGGCAAATTTGTAGTTATTTTTGCCAATTCTGCTACTGTTCCTGACCCAAACAGCCATAAAACATCCTAATTCTCTGCCAAAAACTTCCCCTTAACCTAGACCCTTAACCTAGATCTAAAGTTAAGTGCATATTGGAACCCTAGACTAGCCTCTTCCACATCAAAATCTAGCCCTTTTTGCAGATCTGATTCTGTTTTCCGTTTAAAAAAAACAACAAAGTCACTTTTCTCTTGATTGAGGTGTTGATCTAAAGAAAATTATTTTGGAGACCAAGTTCAAAGGAGCTTTGGCCTACTTTTCCATCGGGGTGAGTTTGGATTGTGTATGGTGTGCGACTTCTCTCACATCTCAAGTTCAATTTCAATCCCTATCTTGTCTCTAATTGTGAATTTTTTAATTACTGTGAGTACTGGTCAGAATTTGTGATTGCTATTTGACACTGAATCTCTTCGTGATTGGTATTTTTCAATATTATTGCAAAATTTTTGTCTCATCATTATTCAAGAAGTTTTGTGTGCATATAGGTTGGTTACATAGGTTTCATTGCAGTCTTTTAAATTGTGATAGATTTTTCTGCATCTGTACGCTTGTTTCCAGTTGCATCTAGATTCCAATAATCCAGTCCTATGTCAAATTTGGTACAAGAGCAAGTTCCTAGATCCAGTAGTAAGCTAGAGCCAGAAATCTTTCACTTTCCACGTCGACCTTCTCAAGATCTAATGGACTCGATCCTGAAGAAAATGCTTCAAAAGATGAATGTCATTCAACACCGCACACACTAAGGAGATGATTATAAATCTTGAAGTGATAGATACCTGATACAGAGGCTCTGCTGCTTGAAGGAACAATCTACGAGTTCAAGCCAAAACAGATTCCGAGCCAGAGCCAAAGTCAGATCTTCAGCTAGTGCAAAGTCAGATCTCTATCCAGAGCCAAAGTTAGATCTCAAGCCAGAGCTAAAGGAAGATCTAGAAGTACTAAAGTTTGTCCTCATTGGAGCCAAATGACCAGTATGTCGTGAATCATCATGTTTGTTAAAAAGGAAGACTTTGATGGATCTTTTCCCCGAGCCAATGTTCCACTGCCAGAGATGATCAACTTCGTCATCCCTAACCCGCCGCTGCTTGCTTCTCTTCAAGTTCTCCATTTTGTTATGATGATTTCTTCGTCACCAGTACAATATCAGGTCCAATCTTTTCGATTGAAGTTTCTTAGTTCTCACCCCTTTTCAAAACTCGAGGTCGAGTTTTCTCAAACCATGAGAGAGTTAGATGGTCGAGTTTTCTCAAACCATGAGAGAGTTAGATGGTCGAAGTCGAGTTTTCTTAGTTCTCACCAGTACAATATCGAGGTTGAGTTTTCACAAACGCAACTTAAGCTGAAAATGCAGATTTAGTTCAAAAAAAGGAAAAAAAAACATGAGTAACAGTAGCAGATACAGTAACCTAAGAAAGAAATAACAATATATATTATTTTTAAGAATCTTATTTAATTTTTTAAAAAAATTAGCATATCAATAAAGGCATTTTTTAGATATTTCTCAGGCCTTAAGTTAAATTAAATTTTTTGAAAGATTTGATTTGATTTTTATTTTATTAGGATTAGTTTTTTTATGAAAGATTTTTTTCATCTTTTTGATTTATTTAGGATGAATTATTTAGGAAACAAATCTCTTTAGTTTCTTAGAATTTAGTAATTTTTCTTTAGCCTTAAGCTAGAGTTTATTATAAATATAGGTGTTCTCTTTTCACGTAATGGGATTACGAGTTTGTAATATGAAGTGATTATCATAGTACAAAATGCTTATTTTGTCATGGTGTGATATCATTTTTTTTTTGGGTGGTGTGAGACCATTTTGAATGCAGTGTGAGGCCACTTGTGTTGTGAAGCTACTTCATATATATATATTTTATTTTTTTCTATTATTTTTCTTGCTTCCTCTCGTGTGCTTTTGTGTTCCCCATCACATCCCATATTTGTTAATTATTCTTCATCAGTCTCTAGTCTTTGAAGCACGAAGACTTTAAAGTATGGTTGAAAATATCAACTGACTCTGATACGAATCAAATCGTATTGAAATTAGCGGACTGCAATGCAGAATCAGACTTGTACATTGTTACCGATCAGATTGGCATGAAATCATCAATATAGAGAAATATCAGCTCATATCAACCGATACCAGCCCAATGTGTAACAACTTCTTTCATGCGTGTGCTGCTGAGACAGAGATGGAGGGGGGAGAGAGGGCATTGGAGAGAGAGATCATGGTTAGGTTGGTTCTCTTTTTTTTTCTGCTAAGCGCAACGATCAAGTTTGGGTTGGGTACTTAGGTTCACTACGCTTTGCTGAGAGAGAGAGAGATCAGGGTTGGGTTCTTTCTCTTTTTTTCTGCTAAGCGCAACGATCAAGGTTGGGTTGCGTTCACTATGCTTTGCTGAGGGGGAGAAAGATTGCTAGCTAGGTTTTTGATAAAGGAGGGGGTATTTGAAAAACTGTAATGATTAAAACTAAAAATATGGAGAAGGCACATCAGGCGTCACGTGTACTCCATTACATTTAGTGAAATGTGGTGATTCATTACATGTAGTGAAATGTGGTGAAGCTCACATCCCTTATTCTCTTATATTCATGCATACAGTATATATACATATACATTCGGCTTGTGATTTACCCAGTTTCGTGATGGGAAACTCCCAGGGTTGGGGGCTACATGACCTGTGGGATTAGTCCGGGAGTCACACTCGTTGTCCGCGTTGTGGGGCCCGAATATCCTGATGGATTTCTAAAAAAAACATACATACATATGCATACACACACACAAACACACATATTAGGGTCGGTTCTTAAGTTAAAAGTTGTAGGAACTTTACGGCGGAATATTCTATGGATGATCCGCTTTTTCATATTGATTTACACACTTTAAATAGTTTTTGAATGAAAAAATCAAGTGATTTAGAGATTTCTTGCCCATGCTACAAGTTTTTCGAAAATAAACTTTATTTAGTTGTAAAATTTGGTTTTATTTGATGCATGAGTAAAAGTCTTCAAATAACTTGTTTTTCATTCATAAACTATTTAAAGTGTGTAGATGAATATGAACGGAGCGGATCATCCAGGGTATCTCACTACAAAGTTCCTTCAACTTTTAGTTTAAGAACCGACCCTAAAGGATCATCTCCCATATATATATATACACATACATATACATAAATACATACATATATGTATGTATGTATAGAGAAAGTTAGACTAAGCTACTATTGATAGGATTTAAGATGCAAATTTTGTCATTCAAATTTAAATTTTGAAACTCTAAAAAAAATCCGTCCGTTAGATGTGATCTAATTGCCATGAACTATGTACAAACAAAATCTCAAGAAATTTCGATGTGTTTTATTCATGCATCTAGTGTCAAAAATTTTGTCAATTTTATGTTGATTTATAAAAGTTTAATTTTGTCAATACTTAATCTATGGGTAAAACATATTTAAATTTCTTGAAATTTGGTTTATATGTAATTTATATGGGTGATCACATCTACCGAAACATATTTCCCTTAGTGCTGCATATCTTTAAATCTGGGGTGATAGGATTTGCATCTTAAATGCTATCGATAGTAGCATAATATATATTATATATATATATATATATATATATATATATATATATATATATATATATATTATATTATATATATATAGGGTTACTGTACCTCAGCCGACAGCTGAGAGAGTTTCTCAGCCGGCGGTGACGTGGCCGAATATATGCCACATATCGCTGACGCCAAAAATTCAAAAAAATCCCACCTAAAGAATCGCCAATCAAAGTGACCAAATTATCCTTTTTTTACTTCTAAACTAGTAAAAACTTATTCACAACAAATTTTGCCTAAAAATTTATAATTTATAGAGAATTTTCTGTTGAATATATCTACAGTTATAAAGTTCCTAATTCTACTACATTGAAAAATATAAAGAAAAATGGGATCAAAATAATGAGAAAAAACAGCAGCAGTAAAAAATAAAAACATGCATGAAACCTAAAAAACTGTTATTTTTATATAACTTTTTTATTATTTAATTTCGTGTTATTTTCAATTCATATAGGTTTAATAAAAGAACTGAAATGAATAAAAATAAAATTTAATGTGGGACAGCCGTATATTATTTTTGTATTACAAATGTACAGTGCAAAAAAATAATGAAATACAATGGTTAATTATTTGCAGATATTTTATAAATCAGATATTCTCGTAACTGCCACAATATTTGCAGATTGGTTGGATAATATTTTATGTAATTTTAATGAACTGCGACTATGGTCGGTCTAGGTACTAAAAAATTGTTTATATTCTCAATGTATATTATAAATTGTATCTAGGTCGCAGTACACATACATTCAAAACTATAATAAAAAATATATAACTTTCAATTTCATATCACGACTGCGACCCGAGTCGCATTCATTATTCGCATAAAAATAACAGACGAAACATGCTATCGTTCAGCACTGCGACCACAGTCGCTGTCCTTATTCACATGCTCTATGTAACATAATTTTGATCATCATAGTCGCAGTTAAAGTATAACAAACTTTCGATCACTGCGACCATGATCGCAGACTTAATATAATATAACTTTCAATTTTATATCACGACTGTCACCCTAGTCGCATTCATTATTCGCATAGAAATAACAGACGAAACATGCTATCGTTCAGCACTGCGACCACAGTTGCTGTCCTTGTTCGTATGCGTTATGTAACAGAATTTTGATCGTTTTACAAAGTAGATTAGCCCTGCAACCGTGAGATCAGTCCGCGTATATCACATCTTATAAAATACTATATTAATTACTCTGAACTAATTGAAGCAATTAATATTCTATCTACCGTGATACAACAACAGTCTCAAAAAAAGAGATGCACTAATATTAATCTCGAAAAAGGAAAGATGTGCACTATACATAATCTAAATATATAGGAAAAATATTGTATAAAAAGTTAATTTGTAGTTCACATAATAAACCTCTGGGAAAAGGAACTCTTCGGATTCTCCCGCCATAACTGCTTCAATTAAATATTTAATTTCTTTTTATCATTTCTTCGAATACTCAACCGTCACCTATAACAATTATTATTACTATTCATGTTGTTTTACATTATTGACCTTTTTATAGTGCTTGTAACTAATATATTATCTCATATCTAAAAACTATATTTGTGCTCTTTGTTTTCAATTTGATTTCAAAACTTTCAGAAAATAATCATTCTTGAATCATGTCTTCCCCATCTTCTTCTTCTGAACACTCAGATTTCAACTTCAATCATTCTCCCACCGGTCCTCTTTCTTCAGGGTATTCTAGTGAATCTGATAGCAGTCTGGATTTCACTCTTTTTGACTATCTCACTATATCAAATAATATTTTATCTGATCCTCCTCTTCATGAGGATGATGAAGTTTTCATGAGGCTTAGTGAGAAGGAACTTATTCCTCTGCCATTTTACAGAGACATGCTTGATGAAAGCATGTCCTCTGATGCTGGAGGCTCGCTTTCTTTGAGCATATCTTTTACAGGTTCTTCTCGACACGGGTCGGAAGAAGAGCTTGATACAGATGATCCATTTTGAGAGTTTATCGATGAACCAAAGCACCGTCAAAAAGAGGAAGAAACTGAAGAGAACAGTGAGCCGGATGACGAGGGAGAAGATGAGGAAATAAGTGATGAACAGGAAGACGAGGATAATGAACACGACGAGTCTGCTTATGATGGTGATGACGACGAGGATTATGATTTCCTGATCTTCTAATATTCAATGTTATTTTGTCTTCTTTTAAGAGCTTTTAATGCTCTTTTTTTTGTAAGGTCTCTTTCTGACCATATTATATTATAAATAAAATTTACTTCTATCTGTAAAATGATCTTTCATATTTTTAAATATAAATATAAAGTATGCTGTATAGTTATTATTTCTGCATCTTATCTGCGATATTGGTCGCAGGACTTAGATAATAATTACTCTGAACTAATAGAACTACGATTATGGTCGAAATTCATGATTAACTATATTTATATATGAAACTGCGACATGGTTGCTGTCCTGTCATGAATAATTTGATCGTTTTGCATTCAATAAAGTTAAAAACAGTGACCATGGTCGCAGTCTAAAATTAAACTATATAAAACAGATGATACTGAGAACATGATCACAATCCTCTCAGATCAGTATATTTCACTACAGATATCACAAATTAGAAAATTGCGACTGCTGTCCTTAAGCACTGCGACCATAGTCGCAGTCCTTATTCGCATGTAATATGTAAAAAAAATTTCATAGTTTATAGGCGGCTGAGACAACAATTGCAGTGAAGAACAAATATATAAATCATACGTAAACTGCGACTATATTCACAGTCCTTAGTCACCGTTATTACATTTAACCTAGCAAAAAAATCATCCACGACATGCTGTCGTTAAGCACCGCGACCATAGTCGCAGTCCTTATTCCCATGCAATATGTAAAAATTTTTTATAGTTTATACGTTACATGCGAATAAGTAAACTGCGACTATGTTCGTAATTAGTAAAATTCTTACAGATCATATCATAAAAATCTATAAAATTAATTTATTTATATATAAATTAAGCACAAAAAATGACATGTTTATGAGATCCACATGATACAAACTTATATATAATTGTAGACTGCGACAAAGGGTGCTTTTAAAACTATTGAGAAATTATTTTATCGACCACTATGATCTTAGGCGCATTCCTAAAATATATAATATCTGCTGAAAAAAATTTAATGTGATTTGATGAAGTTGCACTTGAAGAGACATGATTCATATTCAGTTGGTCGCAGTTTGGTCGCAGTTATAAAAGATAATTGTGACAATATTGACTAACGTCAGAAATATAAAAATAATAACTATACAGATCCACTATCTTTTACCGCAGGAGCATTTAGTAATTTCAACTATTTCAATAGACGGGCCGTCCTTTCTAATGTGGCTAATAATGTGCCACGTCACTGCAGGCTGAGAGGGCTCTCAGCTGTCGGCTGATATACATTTTCTGTATATATATTATATATATAATATATATATATATATATATATATATATATAGACTTGGCTACTTCTGGATTAATTTGAGCATGAATTCTTCTCACTCAAATTTAATTCTACGACATTCAAATACAAGATCTAGTCTGTTGAAGTTGATCTACATTATTTAAAATAATTAAAAACAAAAAATTAATATTTTGTAATTTTCTTGTCCATGCATCAAGTAGGCACAAAATGGACGGTTGAGAGTAACATATTATTTAGATTTATGACTTTAAACATACAAATTTTATCTGACCATTTGATCATGATCTAAATATTTAAAAACATTCACACACCAACTTTTGTTAGGTTTCAAATATTCTATACTATTAAACTAACCAACTCACTATTTTGATCGTTCATTTTGTACCTACTTGATGAATAAACAAAAAATATCAAAACACTTGATTTTTTTATTTTTAAGCACTCTTAACCATGTAGATAAACTCCAACAGAGTAGATCTTCAATTTGAATGGCCTAACATTGAATTTGGATGAAAATGATTCATCTATATATCCTTCTTCTCAAGGACCCAAGTCTATCTCTATGTGTCTGTGTGTAGAAAGAGATAGACTTGGCTAATTCCAGAAAGATTTGACCATGAATTCTTCCCACTCAATTCAATGTTACAACATTCAAATACAAAATCTACTATGTTGAAGTTGATCTACAATATTTGAAGTAACTAGAAATAAAAAATTAAGTGTTTTGTAGTTTTCTTGTCCGTGCATCAAGTAGGCACAAAATGAATGACCGAAAGTACATATTAATTAGATCATACAAATTCTCAATCCGACCATTTGATTATGATCTTAACATTTAAAACCCTCACACCAACTTTTGTTAGGTTTCATATTCTACACCGGTAAACTAACCACTCACTATTTCGGTCGTTCATTTTGCGCTTACTTGATGAATAATAAATAAGTATCAAAAACATTTATTTTTTAGTTACTTTTAATAATGTAGATAAACTTCAACGTATTGGATCTTATATTTGAATACTATAGCATTGAATTTGAGTGGGAAGGATTCAATACTCAATCCTTACCAAGGATCCAAGTCTCTCTCTCTAATACTCCTAAGGCATAACTAAATTAGTTATGTCTATCAATAAAGTTTGTAATAATTAAAGATATTGGATGATCCATTCCGTTCGTCTTGATCTACATGTTTTAAGAGGCTTATAAACAATTCATGCATTTTGAAGTTTATTTGCTTATGCGTCAAGTGGTTGTAAAATTAACGATTTTCAATTGTTAGAAAATCATTATTTTGCCACCACTTAAAGTATAGGTAAATGAGCTTCAACATTCATAAGTTTTTTATGTATAGTGTTTTTAAAATATGTAGATGAAGATAAATGGAATGGATCATTTAATTTTATTGCATAACATGCATTTTGTAGGTGAGCACACTTAGTTAGTGATGCCCTAGGACTGTATTTATATATACACACTCTTTTGAAACATATTTATATCTACCAATCCACACTGTGTGTGGACTGGTAGATATAAATATAACTATACATTATATTCATCTTTTTATTAAAACTTAATATGATGGAATAAATGTTATATCTTTTTGCATGCTTGTTAGTTTGTTAGGAGTAAATAATTTTATGAAATTTTATGAATTAACTATTATATTAGCAAACTTAGCATTTTGAAAAATCTTAAAGATTAAAATTGTTACCATGAATATAATTAACTAATAAAAATATATTTTAGACACTTGTTACATCTTTATTTGCTTGTTAGAAAAAATACTAAAACTTAATTATTAAACTTGGTGTTGAAATATACTTCATTTTTTGAAAATGTGATTCAAATTCCAACTATTATTCTAAAACATATGTCAAAATGCTACTAATTCTCTAAACATTTTTTTAAAACATTTTTATTTTTTTAATTTTTTTAGCCCAAGAGGAATATCACCGGGACAAAATGGCCGATATGACCAGATTTCGAGATTTTAAACTATGCTTCAAAGTGAGTCATGTTTCGGGCCCGACATGTATTCGACACCGACGCTTACACGACACTTGCTTGGAATGTATATGACACTCCAACTGTATATATGATATGGAAAAACCAAATATGTATTTTGGAGCCTTGTAAAATTTTTTTTTAAAAAAGCCAAAAAGTTGATGTCAAGCCATGTTGGAATCTAAAATTTCTAAACATCGTGTATCAGAAACCATGAATAAATCTGTTGCTTAAACTAAGATATAAAAGGATCATTTAAAATATTAGCATCACTTGAACACCTTGCAAACATGCAAGGGCTTCATAGACTTGTATTAAGTGAGGTACTGAATTGGACGTTGACTTGTATAATTTTTTTACTTGATTAGAAGCTATGGATTTATATTATTGATATTTTATTTTATATTTCTTTCTACTTCTGATGAAAATGTCATAGTCATTATGGATTTTTATGTCCATTGGATATAGACTCACTCAAACAGTCATGTCACTGTGTCCCTGTAGCCTTCTTTTTAAAGATTTGCCTTGTTGCTGTGTGTCTTATTTGTATCCTTGTCCCTGACTATGCTGTCTAGATCATTACTTTGGCCCTACCTGTGCTATCTAGGTCATTACTATGGATGAGATAACTTCGACTTTGAGAAAATCTTCCTATTTAGTTTTAGAGTTGATTGCAGATAACACCCTTGTAGGAAACACTCCTTTGGAAGCTTCCCCACTTAACGCCCATGCACTGGATGTGATCATTGGGGTTTGGCGGAATATGCATCCCGAAAACTTATCCTTCCCTGGTCATCTGCACTGGATGTGATCTTTATGATGGATATCTCTAAAAATTGTTCCCTTTGATCCCCAAATGTTCTTAAGTTACACCTTCTTCTTAGGTTGACAAGCTTTGGGTGCACCAGAGGATTTCAGTAGTGAAAAGGAACTTCAGATGCACATGTGTATGTTTGAAGAATAGTGTAATGATGCATCAACAACACAAGTTTAGCTGGATTTTTTTTTTGGGGGTGTTATCCACAAGTATCCTTCAATACACTGGATGATATTGTGTGATTTACTATTTTAAGTCACCTTTTCCACTTTACCTAAAAAAAAATCATTTTATCGTTGCTTTAGATGCTTTAATACAGTAGTTATAAATCAATGAAATTTAAGGCTTGTTTGGTTCACCGTTTTCAGCCCAACATGTGACTTTAATTACAGTGTGAAACAAAAAATGTTGTTTGGTCCAAGGGAATTGAAGCCCCAAACTGCAGTTACTACTACATTTTGGGATTAAAATCCTACAGTTTCTACAGTGATCAAAATGAGCGCTGCAGCAATAACACTTAGTTTTAAATGTTGAAAAAAGCCAACTTACTATCCTATGTAATAAGCAAGGTGTGAAATACATGTTCCATTATGTATCAAAAATAGTCTCATGTTTCGACCTCCATAATGTTTCAGAAATAGTTTTAGGTTTTGACCTACCTGAGACGGTTTCAACCTTATAAATCAGGTCGAGCAAAGCTACACTAGATCACTAATATGATTTGATATTGAGTGGCATCTGGTTCATATCTGCCGATTTTGAATGATATAAACTATTGCCAATATTAATGCATTTGCTTCATTCTGAATCCTTTACCAAAATCTAAGAAAGCGGAGTATGAACTTGTAGCATATTTCTGTCTCATGCCCGACAAGTCTGACAAGTCAGCTCATCTAATTGTTTATTTGATGCCTTTACTTTGTCCCCATTAACTGTGCAGTGAATTTAATTTGAAAATAAAAGTGTAATTTGATGCGACAAAGTTCTTACTTGTGGATAAGGAAGGTACATGCAGCTTGTTGACAAGGAGACACCAGAGCTGCAAACCTCGTCCATCGGAGGTTGTTCTCCTCCATTAGAAGTCAGTCTACGGCGATGAAGGTCGTGTTGGGTGGTCAAAGTCTGATTCTGGTTGTAGAGGGCAATAGAGGTCGGATCGAGCACACTGGATTCAGGAGGCATTGATTGTATTTTTTAGCTTTATGCACGGAGAGAAAGAAATTACCTTATTTTGGATTGTTTGATGTCAATTCCAGTGAGTTGAGGATAATTAAAAAGGTTCTAGTACTTTCTATGATAAACTTACATAAGTGGATTCATATGTTTCGTGCTAGGCATAAACTGTTTTTATGGTAAAAAATATCAATTTTACTTGTTGGATAATTTTGTGCAACTAGTCTGACCTTGTTCTCTTCACGTCCAAACATAATTAGCTAATAACTGAATTAAGTTAGTGTACAACTTTGTGCATATGGTAATAAGTTTCTTAGGAACAAGGCCGCTAAATGAAGCATCAGGTAATAAAGGATGATGAAGTAATATTGTCTACTCTTGTTCCCTGGAGGATAGAAATAGTCCTATCATGGAGTATTTCTAGAATCTATTTTGTTGTTTTTTGAAGGAAAGAAATAATAACTAAATAAACATGTTTTGGTTGTTGCATTGGCCACTCACATTATGTCCCTAATTGAGCCGGTTTTTTGTATGTGCTTTTGCAAACCGAATAGACTGGTTTAGTTTGTGTTTGGTTTCTTTTAGTAGGTCCAATTATGTATAAGTGTCTTATTGTATGGTTGGTATGCTATTGCATGTTACGAGGTGAAGTTTCCAAAGAAATTAGGTTATGTTTCCTCAATATCCCTTCATATTTATTAACCATATTTTTTATAGTCCTCCCTGAAATGTTGTCAACTGCTTGCCCCCTCAAATTCCTTGAACTGTTCCAAATCACGACTGATCATTGTTTCCTATAAGAAACTAATCATGGAATTGGTTAATGCTAACCAATATCAGGGTGGTAACAGATGAAAATGCTCTTGGTCAGTCAAGATTGAAGAGGTGTTAGTTTGGTCATATTTACTTCCCATAACTCCTGCTTCTCTTTCCAATGAACAAACCCCTGGGTCTGCAGGCTACAACTGCTGAAGGAGGGAGTTCTAAGGTGCCAAAGGATGTAGATGTAGCTGTCATTGCCCCTCAATCCTCTAAACCCTCACGTGTATAACACGAAGGAAACAATGTGAGCTTTTTTATATGCACATGAAATAGTACTTGAGTTCTCTCTAAAAGCTGCAATGTTGAGCGGGTACATTTCAGCTGAGCTTACCAGTAGAAATATTGTAATTAGAATAAGTGCATATATTAACCAATGAATGAAGATTGCAAATCTTCCTTATTGCTTCCATTCTTACCAGAAGAATTACTATCACTTATCATTTATCAGTTTATGCTGTTAAGATTACAGGTGTGAACAGCCAAATTGCATAGAAAACCTCTTTCTTTGGATGTAGTTTTCTTAGACATTCTCTTAGACAACCTCTTTCTTACTGATGCGATAGTTAATGCAAATTTTTTGATGTTTTAATGAGATTGGCTAAACCTTTAACTGGTTTAGTGGGCAAGCTTAAGCTTGCATTAAGCTTGTTTGCAATTAAGTTTCCTAGGTTCCCGTGTTGGACAGATCAAGAAGCTGAAGGTTAAGTACCCGAGTAACATTGCTTTCCATTCATCTCCTTTATTTCATTCTTCTGCGGATTTGTAGTCATTCTAATTGTCTTCAGAGATGTTAATGATCAGACTGCCATTGCACTTATGTCAGTAATATATTGTCAGACATTATTTGCAGTATGTTAGCTTAAATTTGTAGACTGTCAAGGCATCTGCAGCAATATTTAAAAAGTAATTATCAAAAGAAAAACTTGGCCTAATTCTGTCAAGCCATTCTATATTAGTCTCATCTTGTTTTTCTTATTAATATATAATAGCACATATGTAGATATATAAATACATGATTTTGGCTAATTGTTATATTACAGAACTTCCTTTTTTGTGTTATCCCTTTTTCTTAATTTCTTCTTTTTCTTTTTTTGTAATCAAGATCTAAATTTGTCTACACTTCCATGTATTATGTATGGTCAATTTCAGGGAGAGTGAGATACATGTTCGCATCATTTTGGAACAGAAACCACACGCTAAGAAATTTGCAGCGTGCTTTAAAGAACTTTCGTGCTATGTTAGAAGCTGAGAAAAAGGTCAGTTGTGTGAACGTTTCATTTGCATTTGTTTTTGTGATTTAATACAGTTCAAGGTCAACTTAGATGTCTTGGGTCCTGGCATATTAAGTCACCATTTGCACCATATTTGCTTGTTGTCTTTTGGTTATTTATTTTTATTTGATCATATTTCTGTTGGGTTCTTGGACACGACTTACTAGCATGCCTGCATATGACCATAACCAACATTTTGCATGACATTATTTCTACCTACTTAATGTTATTAATTTGTTGTCTGGTTGATTCTGATGATTTACCTTCTCAGCAAACTGGTTTTAATTTTTCTGCAGTCAGCTTGTCAGTCTGGTGTCAGGTTTTGTTTTTTTTTAAACATGAGTTTTCTTTGCTTGTATTGATTTATATTTTGCTATCGTTGATTTTTATTATGGAATGTAAATATGGAGACCATGTGGTGAATATTCACAGTTGTGTATCTAACATAATAGTTTCTTGAATTGAATTGAATTTGAAAACTTGCCTTGGTTGGGTGGTACATTGGTCCAACAACTATCAAGTAAAAGTTATTATTTTATTTTATTTTACTTTTACTTTTGTGATGGAAATATAGTTGGTTCTAACTTGAATCCTCCAACATGTTTGTTCATTTGATTTTGCAAATTTCATTAATTTCAGGATTTCATCTTAGTTCAATGAATTTGCGGATTTCTTAAAAATTTGCATCCAAGCATTGTTGTCTCCATTATACCTCTTGGATCCGTTGGTTGCTAACCATTGGTGCTAGTGATCCTCTTTTCCGAGACTGCTGTTAGCAGTCAGCCTGTGGCTATTGTGAGACGAACTTGGCAGCATTCTAAAAACATGACTTTTAGGCTATTGCCAGCATATCTTTTAAGTAAAACATGATTTGTCCTTTCCGTTTTTTAGGCGGCATGCATACAGTTCTGAAGCCGTACACTTTGGTGATATGTGTAATCAAGGCCGATTCACCAAACTTGTTCAGCTTACAATTTATTGAGTAAAGTTCTTTGGGTTTGTATCTTAGATGTGTAACAGTTGTCTGAGCTATCGAGGTCTGCCAGTATTATTATTATTTTTTTAATCACTTCTCCCCTGAGAACAACGCACTGCTGGCGTTGGGTACATTGTTCTAATATGTTGTGATGCGCGTGGACGTGTCTGAATACAGAGACATATACTGTTTTCTTATATTCTCACAGCATCTGATCAAATTAGTAAAATTCAATGTATGCTCATAGCTCTCCTGAAATTTGGGTGTTGAAATATTTATTGAATATTTATGCCCTATTTGAATGTAGGAGAGGGCACAATCGGCATTGCGTGCGCATAGTAGCTCCATTAAAGGTAGTAGAAATCAAATACAGATTCCACGAGAAGATCTTGCTCAGACAGGAAAGTTCCAGGCTTTCATCAAAGAAGAAGTTCTGGTTGGCATATATAATGTATGTATATTACAGAATTTTCTGACTCCCTGTATTATAGTTTATTCCTTGGATTTATCAATTTTGAACTATTTGTTTTCATCCTCTAGGATATATTTCCTTGTACAGCTGAGCAGTTCTTTACTGTGTTGTTAAGTGATGATTCAAAGTTTATTTCTGAGTATCGGTCTGCAAGGAAGGATTCCAATCTCAATGTAAGTAGTATATTTGGGTGCAGCATTTTTCTCTCACATTTGAGACACCTATAATATCATAAAATGGATTCAACACCTGACTGCTACTGATTTGGTTACTTCAAAAAGATAGTTGAGTTGTATCTTTTTTTTTAATGTAACTTTTTGCATATTACAAAGACAACGACTTTCATATTCTAAATTTCAGCTCATTTATGATCCCTCCTCAGACTTGTTGTTATACATACTGCTGAGTACTGTATTACGCTAAATCATGGAAACTGTAAGAATATCTATAAACTACATGGACGTTGAGAACATCATGAAGCTTCAGTTTGTTTTCCACGTCAGAACATTATAATCTAAGAAGTTCATTGCACAATATTATGTGAAGTCTAATTTCTAACATATGCAGGTATCAAAATTGTCTGGTTCCATAGTGACTACATTGAATGATTGGGTGCATTATTTTCTGTTTTGTTCTCTACAGTTTGGCCCTTGGCATGCTGCTGATGAATATGATGGTCAGGTCAGAGAAATTACCTTCAGATCAGTTTGCCATAGTCCCATGTGTCCACCAGATTCTGCAATGACTGAGTGGCAACATGCTGTACTTTCAGCTGATAAAACAACCTTGGTATATAACGATCAAGTCAAACAGTTGATCTTTTGATTTTTTTTCTTTCAATTCAATAATTCATAATTTTTCCTATTGTCTTCCTTTTCTTATTTTGATTTTTCTGGTGCTAATTTACTGTGTTGTCATTTTTCTATGTCAGATATTTGAGACAGTCCAGCAAGTACATGATGTGCCATTTGGATCATATTTTGAGGTACTTAGTAATCTTTGGATTATGGTTCTAAGGAGATGATTCTATAATGTTCCTGGTTTTGCTACCCAATTGACATGTATACTTAGCTTAGTTATACTGGAACGAAGTCTGAAATCTATGCAGCAAATTGTTCCAGGACATGTCAATTAAGAATGTGACCATTCATGCTTTAAACATTCTGACATTGCAATTATGTTTTTTCCTGAATCTTTTTTAGGACAACAGCCTTTAGAATTAGTCTGAACGCATTCAGGCAGCACTGAAATGAAAGGCAGATGCTGGAAATTGTTGATTTACTTAAAGATTGAATGATTGAATTTATGGGGGGAGAAACTGCACTGCGTTAATCATTTTTAGGTTTTAGATTGGACACTTATCCTTCTTGAACCTTGTGAGCTAACCACAGACTATTTTCTGCCTAGATTCCTGCGTAATATTTTTATCTAGGGTCATCATGAAACTACACAACCATAAAATTACTGTCGTGTTACTGAATTTGATGAGGATTTTGTTGAGCCTGAATTTCCATCATAGTTGGCTCAATAAATTTACTAACATCTCAAAACTGGAAGGATTGGGAAATTTGTAGAAAGATATCCAAATAAAATTCCAATCGTGGGTTAAATAAATTTTTATATTTTAGAAAAATACTACAGCATAAAAGAATAATATGTTGGAAATTTATGTGGGATGGATACTGCGTTCTGCAATTCTATTCTCAATGGAATGGTGGAAAGCAGATATTCAGATTAACAGATATCCAATCACATGAATAACATACAACATTAGTTTGTTTGACAACTATGAAACGTGAAGCAGTAGATGAGGACTATAATTATATAGTGTTGACCTTTGGTGTCCCTTCCAGTTAAGAATTGGGACTTCACAATTACTAGTAAATATGCTTTTTTCACTTTCCTCTCTTCTTTCATTGTTAAATATTCTGGTGTTCTAGGTGCAGAGAAACCACACCAATCCATCCAGAACTTCGCTTTCGTGAGTCCCATGTCGGTTATTTAACCAACTTCTATCATTATAAACATGTGTACTAGAATCAGGGTTTTGGGCATAAATATTCCACTGGCACTTATCAGTAGTGGACTTCCTTGACTTCTTACTTAGCCTTAAATGTCCTTCCTATGGTAGATTTTCGAACTAGATTCTCAATAACTCTGACGGAAGAATTTTTAATGCATTCATTTTTCTCTTAGCCACCCTTTATGCTTCGTTCCTCATAGAAGTCGCTGGAGAAAGCATTATGTGCGTCTTGTAGAATGTGTGCACCCTTAAAGTGTTTACTAAATTAAAACTATATATTAGCAAGATGGAAGTTTAGAAAGAATTGGTGTGGCTAAATCCAAAGCTTATGAGAATTTATAGAAAAAGTAGAAACAAAAGGGGCAGAAGGGATTTGTGTAAACTTGCTAAGATTAGACAAAAAATAAAGAGTAGAGATTAGGTAGCTTAAAAATATTAAGCGTGAAAATAAAAAAAAATCATAGTACTGGATGATGAATTGAAATATGGAGGAGTTACTTTCGTAAATTGATTAATGAGAATCAGGCAAGAAAATGTAGAACCAAACACTCAGTTAGTGTAGAAACTGTTGGTATTACAAAAATTTTGGTTGAGTACTTCTATAAGAAAATGCAAATCGAAGAGCTATAACATTTGATGATATCTTTATTGAAGTTTTGAATTGTTTGGGACGTAGCCTATTATGGTTAACAAACTTAGTTATTCGATAAAATTATAGGTACTGAAAATATGCTGAATGAATGGAGAATAAGAACTTTGGTACCTATAAGAATAAAGGAGATGCATAAAGTTGTAGAAAATATCACGGAATCAAGCTTTTGAGTCACACAATGAAACTTCAAGAGAGTAACCCGGTAAAGACTAAGAAAAAGCTGATGCATGGAGGATAAAACTTAAATTATTCAACAAAAGTATAGATGCTAAGAAATACCGATGATTGTAGGATACGAACTTTGATACCTATTAGAATAAAGGAGATACATAAAGTTTTACAAAATATCATGGATCAAGCTTATGAGCTATGTAATGACACTCTAAGATAGTAATCCAACAAAGACAGTAATTTCAGTGACTTAAAATTAATTAACTTTTATGCTAGGGAGGTTGGATGTGTAAGCTATTTATTTGTTAAGACAATTTATGGACAAATATTATGAGTGGAAAGAGATAGTGTGGTTTAGATAAGAAACAAGTATCTAGCGTATAATTGATGTGAATAAATATCTATATGACAGAGCAAGCAAGGGTGTGAGGGGGGACAGGGGGATTTATGGTTTGTGGTGGGGGTTTTGTGGAATTGGGGAAGAACAAGAGAAGAAAGAAAATATATGATGTGAATAGCAACCCAGATTTTGGCTTCACCGCTTATGATTCAATCCATGAGATTAAAATCAATACCCAAAGCAAATAACTTCATTTTTTTAATCAAAATCATTCAATAACTTTTCAATTTTCCACTACATAGCTATATATAGCCTACATACGTACACCATACGCGCAATTATTATAACATTAAATTTAATAAAATTTAGATTTAAATAACTCCTAAATCTCAAACAAATCTAACCATATCTAGATTCAAATAAATCTTAAATCTAGCCAAATCATATCAAAACTTCTTCAAATCTAAATCTGAATCTGAATAAATAATAGTAAATTTGAACCATCTAATTCCCATCATTCTTCCCTGCTTGAAAACATTCATCTTCAGTGAATACAGTGGTAAGTCACAAGGCGAGCACGAGAGAGAGATCTAGTGGTTGTTGTTGACTGCAGATCTACTGGCGTCGACTTTGATGATCGGAGAGGAAGATCGGAGATGATGGGGGCCTGTAGTTGTTGGCATCACTTTGTTGTCGTCGGAGGAAGGGAGGCAGCATCGCGGTGAAGGATTTTCGAGGGAGGAACCCCGGGGGCGAGGGTTGCCGAAGTGGCGGGGCTGGATTGCGAGGGTGAGGCTGGATTGCGATGTGGAGGATGAAGATGAACATGGAGGATTTTGAACTATCAGGTGATTTTTGAAAGAGATTTTAAGGATTCTTTTTGCTACATTAAACCTTTTTTTTAATATAAAGAAGAGAAGAAAAAAATCGGATACCAGGTTTTAGCTGTGATACCATATTGATGTGGGACGGAAGGGGTTTAGGGTTTGTGGTGAGGATTTTGTGAAATTAGAGAAGACAAAAGAAGAAAAAAGAAAGATATGATCGCGGATCGCAACTCGAATCTTGACTTCATCGCTTATGATTCAATTCATGAGATTAGAACCAATACCAAAGCAAATAGCTTCATTTTTTTAATCAAAATCATTCAATAACTTTTCAATTTTTCACTACATGGCTATATATAGCCTACAATACATACGCCATACATGCAATTATTGATAACATCAAATCTAACTAAATTTAGATTTAAATAACTCCTAAATCTCAAACAAATCTAACCATATCTAAATTCAAAATAAATCTTAAATCTAGCCAAATTATATCAAATCTTCTTCAAATATAAATTCAAACCTAATTTTAAATCTGAGTAAATACTAGTAAATCTGAACCATCTGATTCCCATCAGGATGAGACCAATTGAAGGGAGTCGACCATTCCCCGATGAACAATTTCCAATTTTATAGGACTTTAGGTCCTTTTCTCTTACATTTATGCATATTTAAGATGAAGTCTTAGTGTGCATGTGGTTTGTTGATTGTGTTAGATGATGAGACTTGGCAAGGGATAATTTTTAAAGTAGGGAAGTTGAGAGAAGCTTTAATATCTAAATGATTTATAATTAGGAGATCAAAACGAAAATGTATGGAATATACTTTTTGTAAACTTGTAAGAAATGAGCTGTGTAAATTGATGACCAATAAATACTTAAGACTAACCATTTTATCGTAATGGTAAGTTCAGTGTTTTAAATATAAATATCAGAGATATATCGATTGGTAAAATTATATATTGGATATCGGATACCGGGTGATATATTGCGATATGGTATTAAACACTGACGTCATTTCAAACGTCACATCAGATGAACAGTGTACATGTGATTGTCTATATAAATCATATAAAACTATTAGACTCATAAGGAATACTTATCTTTTATAGAAGCCCCTCAAATGCGTCACATGGTGATATATCGGATATATTCATCTCGGATATTGGTCGATATATCGGCCACGTGGCGATATATCGGCCTATATAAGTCCAAAATGATATCCGATAAAATTTTACACTTATCTTATCATTTTGGGTAAAATACCGGTATCTCGGCCGATATATAGGTATCTTGACCGATATACCGGTATATCGGCTGAGATTTTAAAATAGTGGGTAAGATCAAGGAAGGTGTGGTGCTTCATAGACTCACAGTTGGGGATAGGATGGTTAAAATACAGATTTTCAAGGAGTAAACTACCTACTACTAAACTAGAGGAAAAATTATATAAGGTGCATAAGACCATCAATAATAGACATGTCCAGAAAATCAGCCAAAAGAGCATGTTTTTATCCATAAGTGGCAATATGCTGAGAGATATGATAAAATATAAGTGCATTTTTGAGCATTTAGAGGCTATTCTCGTGGAGGATAAAATGAGGCAGAACTGATCGAGATGTTTTGGACATGTGCAATGGAGGCTAATGAGCACACCAATAATTATGCATATTAGTGAATAATATCTAGAGAACAAGGTGACTGTGTGGTAGAAAATGTTATTCACTTTTGTAGATTTAAGAGAGTTTGTAGTCTAATCTATTTACAATTGTGTGTAAAGAAAAGCAGCCTCTCTTTCTATTGCCAGTCAGCGTCCTAATGTAACGGCGGGTTCAGATAAGTTGTGCGGTTTCAGCACTGATCTTATCAGTTTGAATGTATATATTTTGTCTAAAGGGACAATGGCAAGTTGCTTAGATTAATGATCATTTGTTGTACAAGGGTTTTCACCTTTTGGATCAAAATCAAGTTGTTGGATTATGAACTTAGAAGATCCAATCCATATATGTGCTATTTAGAGCCAATCATTTGGATGGTATTAAAACATCAATTATATGGACTTTTGTTTCTAGGCATTTTAAATGATTTAGGTCATGTCCCAATTGTATCCATATCCTAGGTTTTTTTGAGGTTTTGTTTCTCTGTGTACTCATATAAATGTCATGTTTGGACAGAATCTATTTGATTAGCATTGTCTTTGTGGTGTCGTTTAGTAACACTTCTAAATGTTGTCAGATGCATAAATTCGTAAAAAATAGAACTTGGAGAACTTGCAATAATACCTTTATGTTTCTTAATCTGTGTACTTAATACATATCTGTCAGTGTAAAAAATGCCCTTCTTTTTAGAAACTTGGTTCGTGGAAACTGTCTTGTTGATTAAATTAAGATATTTTGTAGTGTTAAAGTTGGTGCACTGGGTTCTCCCTGTGTTCTCAATATAACCTTATTTTCTCATTTGTTTTTTTTTTAGAGTCATCATCAATAGATATGAATGTGCATTGAAGGTTTAAGATGATTGAATAATAAGATTATTGCAGATTCACTGTAGGTGGACACTGAAGGCAAACTCCGAGTCTTCCTGTATGCTAGATATAAGAGTTGGTAAGTCGTTATAATTTCGTCACTTTAATTTCTTCTGATTTTTTCCCTAGCTCTTTTTCTTATTTTTCCTTCATGAGATAAAAGGTTATATATACGTCTCATTAAAAGTAACAAATCAAAACTATATCTTTCTGCAGGGGCACATTTCAAGAAATGGTGCATTATGCAGTCTAAGATAAAGCTGGAGCTGTTGATGAGGTCTGCGCCTTTCTCTTTCTTATTTTCTCTCGCTTCCCTCCATGATGTATTATTCTCTATGGTAATCATTGCACAAAACCCTAGATTAAAATTCCTTCAAAAACCTAGGTCTAAATTTCTTCAAATTCCCCACCGACTTACATCCGAGTCGACTCAATGAGTCGCGGACTCGGGACACCCTATGATCTCAACTTGCGTCCTTTGCTTCCTCTGCGCTTCTTCCGATCTTCCTCTCACACGATCACCAACTTCAATCATGACTCTCTCCACAATTTCGACAGCCAGGTTTAATTCCAACCACGTGCGCATTTAAAGTGGAGTTAAAAAACAAAAATACCGCCGTGCTAAAAGCCCAGATTTTGGCCCATAGAAAGAGCGCTCGACCCCGCTGGGGTGTATTTAAAATATAAATACCTCAATTCTCACCTTAACTTTAGAGTTTTGGTGTAGCGGTAACGACTTTAATAGTAGTAATAGTATGATAATTACAAACCATTTAGTTGTGTTTGATTGATTGTGTTCACTTCTACGCACAACTAGTAGAAGCTTTTACCATTTCAGAAAATAAATCTAATTCTAGTTTCTGTTGTCTGCATTCAATTGTTAACTTGAAGCCTTGTATGTAACGTATGTATCTAGCAGTATTCTGTCTATTTTCTCGACTTCAAACCTGATCTAACCTATTTTCTTGTCCAATTTCAGCACTACCCAAATACACTTTTCTTCTACGTTGCACACTCACGGCTGTACCAACATGGGCATGTCACGCCGACATGTGATAAATTCTTAAAAATACGCAGGAGATGTGTGTTTAATGCGTGTGTTGGATACGTGTGCGACACGATACGGCTTCATAATAAGAGTGTGTGCTACATGGGTTTTCTCTATTACTTTTTGCTCTGGCTTCGTGCAACAACTATCCATTCATATAGAAGAATGAATGACACTAAAAAACTTGTATTATGAGCCGATTAGAAGTTTCAAAACTATTTATAACAACCCAAGTTCCATACTAGTATATAAAGATGATCTATTCTATTCTGTTCAATTGCATCTAAATCCCTGGTATATTGATGTGTGCATTTATTGAACTTTGATTTTTCAATCATCGCCAGTCTATTGAAGCTTTCATTCTTCAAATGGTACTTCTCCATTAAGAGAGACAGATGACCGCTGAAAAACTCTGTAAAATTTTCAGAGTTAATTAGGCAGATAAACTGACCCCCTAAAGGAGAGATTTCCTCTCATCCTCGAACCGGCATCTGCGCATATGACAAGCAAGCACCCTATACCCTCGAAGTTCCTCTTCCTTAAACATGTAATTTTTTTTATTCCCAAGCATAAGGATTACAAATGCTATTGGTAATGTGTTTATACTCACAACAAACAATCCGGTGATAGTGTGTGGCGCCCCGATCCCGCGGGTACGGAGACGTCACTGCGACATATATACACAGGTCAGAGATACCCTCACGTATATACGCTAAGCATCAATACAGGTAAGAATCAGAGTGCGGAAGCACAGTGATAATATACATTCTAACAGAATAGTACAAGTACATGGTTATCACAGAGAGATATAATATTACATGAATATTACATCACCAAAAAATACCAAAGTACAATACATGAAGAGATATACAAAAGCTGAGAGGCGCTCACGAGTAGCAAGAGAGACCTCGAGAGCCAAACAAGGGGGAACTGGAAGGAAGAGCTGCGGTGGCGTCCAAGCTTCGGCTGCGCTCTGTCCACCACGGAAGGATCCGCTGCGCACTCTGATCAGCTACAATAAGGCCACTAAGGTCCAGGCTCTAGAATCTGGACATGAAAATTTAGGGTTGTCAGATGCAACTCGCGAGTACATATAGTAAAGCCCAGTGGCGTGCATATCAAGCACATGTATACAGGAAATGTGTATCGTGAATATAAGCACATATGAGCATGAAATAAGACAATAAGTAAAGTAACTACAGGAAAATCAGTTATATAAGCCACATTACTGATCCGTGAGATTAGTACGTCGAAGTAATAATCCAAATAAGGAAACTCTCATATATATACCTATATCTCACTTCACTGTAATCTGAGTTTATAAAACCTGACTTTGCCGTCATAATAACATAATAATGAAACAGTATGAAAGCAATCAAGTAATCCCACAAGATAGCACTAGTATAAGAAGTGAGCAGTATAGATCAAGAGTATAGCTATTCATATATCAGGAGCATGTTATTATTAAGTTATTAAGACTCATCTAATTTGTATACGTCGTATATGTCCCATCCCACATATCTCAGCATACAGACCAGAGAGCAAGTTATTGAAAACTGATGGAGATCGACGAACTGCGTGGATGGGTCCCGTACATGTTCGGGACAACGGTCAAGGAGTATCCGGTGCTGAGCCAAGACATACGTCTAGGTATCGGGACTTATTGTACGCCCGAATAGGAATAGGAGTCACCGCCCCACAGGAATAGGCCCAGGGTCCTATGGCACAACCGGCAGGCAGGGGAGTAGGGGTGCCAGTACACCCCACGGAAGCGCCTGGTGGCCTTCAAGTCAAATCCAAGTATATGGCCGCACGACACTATAAGACCACATAATATGGAGACTATATCGGTACTCATCAGTTTCCTCCATCTCGGTGTAAGTTGTCTAATTATTAGAATTTGTCCATGATAATGTCCACAAGATGTTCATAGTAATCATATATTCATGGTTATCCTATTACGGGGGGTCAACATGAGTATAATATCTGAGTAATATCATAAGCCTCCCTATTTTAGGGGTTCAAGTATACAGAGTTCAGGAATACAGGAGTTTCAGGAGTACCAAATGTCTGGTTATAATATAACAATCATGTCAAGTCTCCGTAAAAGTGATAGTCATGAATATGCCATATAATACAAGTATCAGGGGTGGTTGTGTCCGGTCAAGGGTCACGATGTCAGGTCAATGTACTTGTACCACATGAAAGCATATCAAGTAAGGGTTAGCATGTGTCGTATACCGGGGATCAGGATCAGGTGACGAGTATGATATATATCAAGTACTGGTGTCTAATATCAAATGTCGTGGATCAGGTATCAAATATAACATATCAAGTGCCGGTACCATAAATCATGCATCAAGTATAACATGTCAAGTGTCGGGTAAATACCGAGTACAATACTGTTGTATAGCAAGAAATCATATACTAAATATTACATCAGTAAGTGTTAGGCATATTACGGTAGTAATAAGATGTCCACATATCACTATCATGCTATAAATCAAGGGTAGTTATTTTTAAGTTTAATATAAAGCACTCGCCTGAAACCGGAATGAAATACCTGATTAAAATCTGAGAAATCCGCGAACCCGTGCGAGCAAGTCACTATCCCATATGTATATTAATATATATATATATATATATATATATATATATATATATATATATATATATATATAAATATAGTAGAGAGGGAATGAGAGAGGAGAGAGGGGGAGGAGAGAGAGTATAGGGTTATTTTAAAAGGGGAAATAAGAATTAATGGGAAGGGGTAGGATTGAAATTATGAGGAAGTACATAAGGGGTTGAGAGGGAGTATTTAGGGAAGGAGAAAAGTAGTTATATTAGGAAAGAATAAAAGAAAGAAGAAAAGAAAAAAAAGAAAGAAAGAAGGAGGGGGAAGCGGCCGACGAGGAGGGAGCTGCGGCCTGGGTCCAGGGGAGAGGGGTTAGTGGAGTTTGTTATTGTTGTTGGGTGTTTGGTGGTGGTGGTGGTGGTAGTTGTGGTGGTGGTTGTGGTGGTTGTTGGAGGTGGTGGGGAGTTAAAGGAGGGGGAAGAGATGATGATTGGGGGTTTGGAAGTGGAGGAGGTGGTGGTTTGGTAGGAAATTTTGGGGAAGAAGATGAGTGGTGGTGGTGGGTTTGGATAAAATTGGAGGTGGTGGGTGGTTGATGGAGGTTGAAGGAGGTGTGGAGTGGAGAGGGGGTGTGGGGGAAGGGTTGGCCGGCCTAGGAGCGGCAGTGGTGGCGGCTTAGGTGGTGGAGGCGACGGTGGTGGAGTTGGTTTTTGTTTGGTTTTGTTTGAATAGTTGGTTTGAAGTTGAATTGAAATTGGAGAGAAGAAATAAGTGTTTTAATAGAGAAGAGAAGAGAAGAGAAAGGGTGATGATGAAATGGGATGAGGGGAGGGGCTGCAGCAGCAGCCCATCATGGCCTGGCTGCTGCTGCAGGTGGCGGTGGAAGAGGTTGCAGGGTATGGAGGTGGAGTGAAGGAGAAGAAAAGAATGAAGAAAAAGAAAAAAATTAAAGAAAAAGGAAAAAAGGAAAAAGAAAGAAAATTAGTTTAAAAAATTTTATTATTAAATAATTAATTTATTATAATATCTGGGAGTAGAGAAGGAAAAAGTAAGAAAAGAAAACGTTGGTAAATAATATTATTATTTAAATACGGCGAAAATTTGACTGTTTCAGAAACGTTCCGAGAAATTCTCAAAAATAACAATATTATTTTAAGATGCTTGGTGAAATCGGATTCGAGAAATTCAATATAGTTTTCAAATTAAAAATTCTAGAATATTCCGACGACACCGGTCGACACCAGAATCGGTCAAATTTTGATAAATTTAGAAAAATCCCGAAAAATGTAATTAGATATAAAGTGAAATTCTAACAAGTAATGTGAAAGCCGTTTTTGAAAATTCAATCCCGTTTGAAGAAAACTAAAAATTCAGGAATCAGTCAGCGATGCCGACCAACCGGTTATGGAGATTTTACAGAAAATTTCTGAAAAATTCAAGAAAATCATGAAAAATTTAAAATATTAGAAAACAGTGTCTAAAATTGAAATCGGTCAAATCGGATTAGTAGAAAGGTCAAATCAGGCGGTATGCCGGTATCGGTTCTCGGTCTGAGTCAAGGCTGATTTTAAGACTGAGAATCTAGATCCGATACAAAAAACATGAGAAGTCACAGTCACACTTAAAAACAAATACTGTAAGAAAATTGGATTAATACCGTCGAAAAATCATGACACGTATATGGGTACGTATCCTGGGAACGGGGTGCTACATAGTGTAAGGTACATTAAATGTTAAACTTCAAGGATTCATTTATTTGATTGATGTTGAATGCTTGTTCTTATAATGGCAGTATGTTGGCAAGCATGTCATAGTCATTATTAGTATTATCTAATGCTCATTCTAAAATAGGGTTCGTCTTGGAGTGTATGCTTGAAATATGAAGCCACTGCTTGTTGTCTGAATTTGGTAACTGGATACCAATTGGTCATCAACCTTTCCTAGAAAAGCGTGTTTCTAGAATGCCTGTTATGGTGTTGCAGATTGTGTTCTATTTGTCTCTCTCTCTTTATTTGTGTTTTAGAGTTTAATGCAATTCCTTGTAGCAAATCTACCATTACTCTTATAACTTTTTTTAGTCCAATTAGTAATCATGACCTGTGACTTATAGCATGAACTTAAATTTCACGACCAATAAAGTGGGTTTTATAACCTGTCAACCACAAGCTCCTTTCTATTCATAGTTTCCATGGCAGCTGACATGAGGGTATCAGATATACTTCAAATTTGGCTGCTGACATGAGGGTAACGGATAATACTTAAAATTTGTCTCATATTCATGGAGCCTTGTGCTCATATGCCCACCTCAACCTCAAGTTGATGGAAAAGGATTAGAGAATAATGACAACGTCCATCGAGAGTATATTTGAGAATCCTCATTTTATATCTGGGTGGGTTATCGAATATCAAAGTTTCTTTGTGAGAAAAGTTTTAGCAGCCTTTTTTTACCTGTTAAATAATAAGTTTGCAACAGTTTAACATTAGTGTTAAGTTTTTTTTAAAAATTGTGAACCCAGAAAACAATAGCTTAAGCTTTTGAATAAAGTTTTTTTTTTTTGGGAACTCTCTCACTGGATATAACATTATTGGTGCTGAATCACATTATTTTTTCCAAATAAAAGTATGAATAGATATTCTTATTTATATTTCTTTGGTCTTTTCAATCCTAAATCATATTCTGATAAGATATTCTTCTTTTACATCTTTGAAAATTTATATCGTAACATTTACCCTTTTGTGCAGTACAAGAAAGAGGTGGATATGATGCTGGATATAGCCCGTAGATATCTTCAGAAGTCTAAGGTTTCCAGCCAGGAGAAGGCTGAATCTGCTTCAGTGCCTACTGAAGGTGGTTGAATGCTGAAACAGATCTCATCTCTCCCCGTGTATTGGAGCCCTTGTAACGCATTTTCATCCTGTTTTGCAGTCTGTTCTTGTATTTATTGTGTATTTTCACCCGCCTTGATTTCTCAGAGAATTAAGGGTGGCCATAGGACTGGAATATAGTACAGTGCGTGTAATTAAACAATATTTTGAAATGAAACGTTGTTGCCTGAAAACACTTGTCCAAGTTTTTCTTCCAAATATTGATCATTGTATTTCAACTAATCTGCAGGAGATGTTCTCCTCCATAAACTGTTCAGATAAGAGCATGTAGAACAGTGAAGTGCTCACCAATTGCTGTTTGGCTTTTATCTTGAACTGCAAGGAAAAATTTTCGCCTTTGGTTTTGTCCTGATTTTCAAATGCAGCAATACACTAATGTATCCTCTGTTTACGAGCATGTTATAGGCATGACAGCAGATGTGAATCTGAGAGGGCTACGTGTAACTTTTTACTGTATCTAAGCTGAACAAGTATATTTTACCTTGTTTGCAAGAGGTTCAAGTAGTGTAATACATGGAGCGAAGTTTGCTTGAACAAGCATGCTAGAGGCTGTTTCCAAATGAAAAGCAGCCATGTGAAGCTGTGAATTTGAACTATGACTTGAGTTCATAGTGCATCAAGTCTCATTATGAATGGAACTCTTTTACATGCCTCTCTCTCTCTCTTTTGTTGTCTCTCTCTTATGATGAAAGTTTATCGGCAATATTTGTCAAAAAGAGAGAAGAAACGAACAACAGACTGAAAAAAACTAAAGGACAAGTTCCACTAAAGACTTTTCCAACTGTGAATTGGACAAGAGAAGAAAATCAAAGTACAAATCTATGTAATTTATTGCCCTTGACAGAAGAAAACAGCAAGCATCCCCCGGCAACAGATTGTAAGGCAAACTTATTCAAGGCAGGCAATCCCGCACCAAAATTTGAAAGAAAACAATGGCGGACCAAAATGCCTCCATGCACCACCAACACCTGCTGCGTTAACAACTTCACTTCAAGATAACTCCGGAGTTAGTACGCCTGCAGTTCTTCCTTATCTCCCCCTCCTTCCCCGTCAACACCCCGAGGCTCCCCATCCTCGCCATCCCCAGCGCGAAGTACCTCCTGAAGTCCTCGAACCCGTTCGCAAACTCGTTGGCGATCCTGATGCCGTCCATGGTGCTGATCAGCTGCTGGTCTATTCCGAGCACCCCTCGGTTCTTGAGCACATTGTCGAAGTAGGAGCTCTGGAATGAGTAGTTGCTGCCCGAGACGGGTTCAGGGACACGGTCGGGTCGGAGCTCGGCTCGGCCGGGCACGCCTGCCTCAGCTGCTTCAGGAGGGCCGGGCCATGGACTCGTCGGGCCGGCCCGTGCCGTTGAAGTTGTACAGCCGGTCGCGGATGTAGCGGCAGTGCGTCACCCCATGGTGTGAGCTCCTGGAACAACAAAGACAGTTTGGTCATTGAACTGAACTGTTTGCTTCTTAAATCACAACCATCTACTGAAATCTAATATAATATTACTTGTTACCTAATAGAGTTCCGAGATCGAGGACATCGAGACCTTTGGACCTGAAGTAAGAGAGGGCCTGATTCCACGAGACTGAAGGGAAGGGGGTCCACCAACTTGGCATTGGAACGCAGCCCGTCGCGCCGACCAGTGAACACCGGGTACTTGGGTGCACCCGCCTGTGCCGGGCACGTGCAAAACCAAACAATACAAGCAGAGTAAGTCGTAATTTCAGTGTATGAATTTTTTTTTTTTTTTTGGTTATAGAACTTTAAACGCAAGTGTCACTGTAGCACAGTTGTATAAATTCTTCGCAAACTTAGTGGCATACCAGACCGGCCGCATCCCTTGCGGCGAGATTCAGAATGTCAGCACAGGAGACTACACCGGACACCTGACCTCAAGCACACGCTTGATCCCGTCGATGAGTTCGAACGCCCTCAGCCCCGAATTTTGAGGTGCTTCCTTCTCAGACCCCTCTCCATCCAACAAAATGGAAGCATCACAACCCTGCAAATGTTAAAAAAAAATGATAACAACATGAACAGATAACAAGAGCATTGATCTCACTGATCAGTTACCAATCGACTTTACAAATGGCACTCCGGTGGATACACCGAAGAGAACTGATGAGCTTGTACGGACCGTAACGAGGCAGTCGGAGTAGACGAGGCGTAGGAGGGCAGGAGTGATGGAATGATCCTTGTTCCATGCTTTGGTGACTAGGTGCTTGATGAAGGCTTCAGCGTAGGTGCAAGTTTTGTTCACCTTGTAGTAGTGCAGGACTAGCTTTGTCAAGGGCAACGACCTGTTGCTGCTTACCCCTTGGGCTTGGGCTACTTGCAGTGTGCCAAACACTTGCAGCAGTACCACTGCCAGTAGCACTGACAACAAGTACTCCCTCTTGTTTCTCATTTTCCTTTTGTTGCTTATTCACCAGATGACAAGGGTTAGGTTTTACTTCAGAACTATGCAACCTTTTTATAGTTTAGAATTAGAAAGAGAGGTGATGTGAGGACTACAGCTTTGAGGGATCCAAAGTTAGCTTATTAATTATGTACTCTTCCTTTTTGGGTTACATTCTCAAAACAATGGGAAATGAGCCAGCTTTTTTTCTTCTTTTTTTCCCTCCAATAATTATGGAGAGAGATGTCACGGCTTCGTTGAAGGCGTTTCAGTGGTTTTGCTTTTTTTTTTCCTTTATATTTTGAAAGATCAAGTATTCCATGCAACTTTGTACCATTTTATATTGAAAATATTTCGTTAAGTTCTTATTAATGAGCAACGCAAAAATTCTTACCTTATGATTTTATCTCAAATGCCTTCTTTCACCCCATCCAGAGATTTGCATTTTATATTCTTCTAACATAAGGTTGAAATGGAAACTTTGTCCAAGAAAAAGAGGGTCATTCATTTGGTGGATCAAATCCATTTTTATTTTGATGTTTTAAAAATACTTAAAATTATTACGTGCACATATAGTCAATTAAGATTTTTAATCATAATATTTTTTTAATTTTAGCTAATAAACGTATGTGTTTATTTAGACTTACGTAAAACTATGGCACAAATATAATTTACAGTGGAAAACTTTGATTTTTAGTTGGTAAAACGAACTATGTGTCTGTAACTTTATATATGTAAGACCTACGGACAAATTAGTGATCAAACAAGATTTAATAACCTAATTTTCATCTTTTAGCTGGTTAATTTATGTATTTTTTTAAAAATATTTCTTTTAAGTATCAATGCATGTTTGTTAAATTCACAAATTAA